>OU342743.1:502402526-502690285 GCA_910589775.1 Avena eriantha
ATAAAGTGTTTTTTATTATATCTTTATGTTTATGATAAATGTTTACATCCCATGCTATAATTGTATTAACCGGAAACATTAATACTTGTGTGTTTTGTAAACATAAAAGAGTCCCTAGTAAGCCTCTTGTTAAACTAGCTTGTTGATTAATGGATGATCATGGTTTCCTGATCATGGACATTGGATGTCGTTAATAACAAGATCATATCATTAGGAGAATGATGTGATGGACACACACCCGTAGTAAGCATAGCATAAGATCAAGTCATTAAGTTCGTTTGCTATAAGCTTTAAAATACATAGTAACCTAATCCTTCGACCATGAGGTTATGTTAATCACCATCACCGGATGGGTACTTTGATGACATCAAACACCGCTTCGTAACTAGGTGGTCATAAAGGTGTCATTGGGTATTCTGAAAGTATGTGTTGAAGCGCATGGACCAAGATTGGGATTTGTCCATCCATATGACGGATAGATATGCTCTGGGCCCTCTTGGTGGAATGTCATCTAATTAGCTTGCAAGCATGTGACTGGGTCACAAGGGATGACATACATGGAACGAGTAAAGAGTACTTATCAGTAACGAGGTAGAACTAGGTATGGAGATACCGACGATCAAACCTCGGATAAGTAGAGTATCGCGTGACAAAGGGAATTGGTTTCGTATGTTAATGGTTCTATCGATCACAAAGTCATCGTTGAGTATGTGGGAGCGCGTTATGGATCTCTCCGATCCCGCTGATGGTTATTGATCGGAGAGGTGTCTCCATCATGTCTGCATATTCACGAACCGTTAGGGTGAGACACACTTAAGGTTCGAAGTTGTTTTAAGTAGATATGGAATGTGCGTTGGAGACCGAATGTTGTTCGGAGGTCTCGGATTGGATCCGGACAGCACGAGGAGCTCGAATTGTCCGGAGAATAAGATTCATATATTGGGGATCATTTCTTAGTTAGGAAATGTCCGGAGTATTTGGTATGAGGGATCTAGAAGGTTTCGGAATTGTCCTGGAAGGTTCTGGAAGATTTCTTGGAGTTTACTTGAAAACCAAGAACGGATCAAGGAATCCTTTTGGGGTTAAGACAAGGATCGTGGGGAGAGGACTCCTCCCCCCACCTCCTGATCCGCCTGGCCAAGGGAGAGGGGAGTCCTACAAGGACTCCACCTCCCCATGCTGCCTCCTCACTCTTAAATAGAGGGGTGGAGCCGCCACCCCTGGCCCCCTCCACTCTTGCCCTAGCCGCCTCTCTCCTCCTCCTTTCTTCTGCTCAGGCTTAGGCGAAGCCCTGCAGAATTCTCTACTCCACCACCACCACCACGCCGTCGTGCTGCTGGGATTCCGTGGAGAAGATCTACTACCTCCGCTGCTCGCTGGAACGAGGAGAGGAAGGTCTACTTCGACTCCGCACGTGTGACCACTGCGGAAGCGCTGCCGGAACGCGGCGCCGGAAGGATCGTCTACTCGATCTTGAGATCGGCAAGTGATCGACTACATCAACCACGAGTTCCGATCTCGTAACGCTTTCGGGTCTACAAGGGTTAGTACAGATCTATCTCGTTGCACATGTCTAATAGATTAGATCTTGGCTTTTATCTAGATTAGATCTGGGTTTTGTTCGTTCTTGCGGTAGAATTTTTCTGTTTTCCATGCTACGAACCCATCAGTGGTATCAGAGCCGTGTCTATGCGTAGATCTGTTGCACGAGTAGAACACAATGGTTTTGTGGGCGTTGCGTGCTCGTGCCGTCTTTTGCTTTGTGTACTTTGCATCTTGCGGTATGGTGGGATGAAGCGGCTCGGGCTAACCTTACATGTCATCGCAACATGAGACTTGCTCCACGCTTGACGTGTAACTTGCTTTGCACAAGTGGCTTTGCGGGTGTTGTCTCTCCCACCATAGTATAGATCCAGTCTCCACTTCGCACTTGATATCACTGTATCAACGTTGTGGTTCATATTCGTAGGTAAGATCCGTTCTTATTCGAAAGCCCCAAGCCACGTAAAACATGCAAAGAAGATTAGAGGCGTCTAACTTGTTTTTGCAGGGGTTTTGTGATGTGATATGGCCATTATGTGATTGTGATTATATTTGATGTATGCAACGATCGTTATTGTAATATGGCAACCGGCAGGAGCCTAATGGTTGTCTTTAAATTTTGTTTAAGACCTGCGTGTCTATTCATCATGTAATAGCTTTATTCCAAGTAGTTGTAATAGTTGTTGTTGGTGATGGACAACCATGAAGCGGCGGCACGGACCTGACGCCACACTGGTGATGATGGAGATCATGTCCATGCTTTGGAGATGGAGATCAAAGGCACAAGAAGAAAGGCCATATCATATCACATATTATGAATTGCCTGTGATGTTAATCCTTTATGAATCTTGTATTGCTTAGATCGCAACAGTAGCATTATAAGATGATCCCTCTCACTAAATATCAAGTAATAAAGTGTTCGTCCTCATTTGGCACTGTTGCTAAGACTCGTCGTTTCGAAGCATCTCGTGATGATCGGGTGTGATAGACTCTACGTGTGCATACAACGGGTGCAAGCCAGATTTGCACATGCGGAAACTAAGGTTAACCTTGACGAGCCTAGCATGTACAGACATGGTCTCGAAACACGGAATACCGAAAGGTAAAGCATGAGTCATATGGATGATATGATGAACATGTTGATTGTTCGCCTTTAAAGCTACATCATCTCACGTGATGATCGGACTTGGTGTAGTGGATTTGGTTCGTGTAATCACTAAAACAACTCGAGGGATGTTGTTTTGAGTGGGAGTTCATTTGTAATTTGGATTAGTCGAACTCAATTTATCATAAACACAATCAAAGTGAATTTGCGTAGTTTGTTGTAGTCATTGGCATCCGTTCACCACCTTACGCTTAGTTATAGTTGAGATAGTGGAACTATAGAAATTCTGGATATTTACTTTACGAACTGGTATCGTATTGTTTTAAATGTCAATTTAAAGTTTATAAGTCCTATTGCAAACTTTCAGCAAACTCTATTTGCTCCATGAAGTTTAATAAGTAGTATTAAATCAAGAGTAACAATTCCAGTGTTAGTATCTAATGTATCATGTTTGCCTCCATGATTCTTGATACTCAAAAGATTGTTTTTAATATCAAGTTTATCTCAGAGCTGAAAGCAATGTTTCAGAAACCATCATATGTGAAAGGTATTGCGATATCTAAAACAATGTGTTAGTTACAACATGATAGAGTATACGTCCTCATATTTGATGAGAATTTGTGAAGGTTGGAGACGCTAGTCGTCCTAATCCTCCAAAGGTTTTGAAAAAGAAACATTATACTCGCAATTCACCTTTATAAGCTATAGCAGCTTGATCATGAAAGTTGTCATGATAAGGATGAATAGAAGATGTAAGTAAAATGTTTACTACACTAAAAGATTACTAAAGAATGGATTTTTGAAAGAACACCAAACATTTGATGATGGTGATCCACCTCAAAGTGCAAGTCCAAAGGTATTAGTGGTTGACTATATAAGCTTTGTACCATGTGTCATGCTGATGACACCACTATTGATGTTGATAGATTCTTTTAAAGAAAAGGAATTGATGAAAGAGAATCTATAAATATTTGGCAGAAAATAAAAGGTTGGAGATGTCCAACTTAGGCATATAGAAGATATACATGTTATGGTTGTATTCCTTGCTTGTTAAACAATGTGGTTCTCCGGTATTGAATACCGAATTGGTTGGTATGAAGTGTCATATAGGACAACACAATTCATGAACTGCAATGGCCTAAGTAACTAGCAAGAGAAAATGTGATGATGTTCATCGAAAACAAACAAAGGGTTGTTGTGTTGCTCGTTAACATCAAAGCTTGCCTTCAAGATTTGTTTTAATAATTGTTATTTTGATCAGGTATTATGACGACAAAAGGTTGTTCAAATAATTACCGTATTCCATAATAGATGGATAATATACAAGTCTGGTAGGAGAAATAACGACCATAAAACTAATGCTAAAATGTCGCAAGACAAATGATTGAAAAATCACTTGTGAAGTCACATCGTCGTTTAAATTATATTGAAAGGGATACATGAAGAAACTCCATGTTGATGGATTTTTGGAGTCTTTGATTTGGATCAAATGACGCTTGTGATACTTTCCTGGAGATAATTAAAACTCCGTTCGTAGGCCAAAAGAGGAACGGACGACTAACTGATTGGAATTTGTACATATTGATGTATATAGTCCATTATGTGTAGTCGTGGGCGATGGATTTCAACTTCATATGCTTTCTCCAAAGATTTGAGTGAGTATATGTATATACTTACTCAATAAGGAAGAAGTATGAAACATTTGAAATCTGTTCAAAGACTTTCAAGATGAAGTGGAAAATCATTGTAACAAGAAAATAAAAGAGTTTATGATTGGATCATAAAGAAATATGTTTAAGTTACAAGTTTAGCAAAACACCTAAGATTTGAGGAATCGTTCCATGGATTTGCATTTCCCAAAACTCCATAGGAGTATGGAGTGTTCGAGATATGTAATGAAACCTTATTTTACATGGTAAGATCAAAGGTGTCATTTATAAAACTGCCATTATATTTTAATGATTAAAGCTTTAGTGACTACCGCTTTTACACTGAAAAGATCTCCATCGTGATCCGTTGAAATGACACCATATGAGCTATGGTTTGGGATAAAACCCGAATTGTCTTTTCTTAAATTTTGGTATGCAATGCATGAGTAAAATGTTTACAACCAAAGTCGGATAAGCACGTCTTTTTAGGTTATTCCAAAGAATTTGTTGGGAATTTCTCCGTAACGCCAAGGACAAAAGAGTTTGTCGCTTGGAACGTCAAGTTTCTTGAGAAGGAATTTTCCGTGAAAAGTTAAGTGGGAGGACAATAGAACTTTGATAAGGTTGTTGAACCTTAGCTATATGTGCTAAGTAGCGCAGCGCCGGAAAGTGTCCCGGTGGCGGCCACAATGCTCATGGCTCTCGTGATTACAAAAGGTGTGATCTCGGAGATTAGAGTTCCTATAGAATCGTGTGGGTCGGTAAGAATCAAATAGTAAGATTTGATAAGCAAGTCGTTATTGTTTTGACAATGATGAACCGACTACATGTAAAGAAGCGATGATGGGCCCTGACTCCATAAAATGACTAGAAGTCATGGAATCTGTGATAGTATCCATAGACGAGAAATCAAGTTTCTGAACTTAGAAGACCCTCCAGAAAGGCGTGAAGCCTATCGGTCGTGTTTGGATCTATAAAGAAATAGACATGGATGTTTCAAATCTATGAAATAGTCAACATGTCGGAAAGAGTTTACGAAAATGTTCAAGGAATTGACTATGATAATGTTTGATCTTTCATAGCGATATTTAGTCTGGACGGATTAATGTAGCAACCACTACATATATTTTGGTATATGGTAGTTGAACAAACAAAACAAGTTCTTCTAAAAGAATGGTTACCTAGGACGTGTACATGACACGATCCAAAGGGTTTTCTTAATTCAAAGGATGCTAAAAGAGTATGCAAAACTTCAATGGTTGAAGTGAGCATCGTGGAGTTGGAATCTTCACCGTGATGAAACCATTAAAAGGTTTAATTTCATCAGAGACGATGAAGATGTTTGCATTTTGCAAGAAATTAAGTGGGAGCGCTAAGACATATTTCTAATACATTATGTGAAAGACATATTGTTGATTAGAAATGATGTATCTTTTATTGACACAGGTTAAGAATTTCATTTCGATGAAAGACTTAGGCATAACTCGAGAATTAGGCATCAATGTCTATATGAATAGATTGAGGCGCTAATATGGTTTTGCCAAATGTACATAGATAAGATGTTGAATGAGTTCAATATGGAAACAACAAGAAAGGTTCTTGACGCACGGAAAGGACTAAATCAAGATTCAAGTGTGTTGACACGAGATTCAAGTATTTTGACACTTGGTGAAATCACAAGAATATTTTGATCAATCATTCTTTGAGATGTACACATCCAGATATGTCCTATGCTCTAAATGTTATGAGCATATACCATAATGATTCATAAGATGATCATTGGACAATAGTAAAGATATTCTTATGAGCTTTGGAAGAACTAAGAATATATCATGTATAAGTGACAAATAGTTAAAGGTAGTTCAATGTAAAGTGTTACATTGATACTAGTTTTGTCACAAGATACAAATTAAATTTATCTCAATTTAGACTATGGGTGTCACAATATAATGGAAAGAATGTTCCATGATGGATTTGGATGAGTTCCAAAGTTGAGATATTGTGACGGATACTACAACAAAAGGCTAAGTATATAACTGCTATAGTAGCAGCAAAGGAGGGCATTTGTGTTAAGTAGTTTGTTATCAAACTAGGTGTGGTTCATAGCGGGATAATACTATGAAGATACATTGTATTACAATTGTATCAACATAATTTAATCCCAAGGAAGTAAAGGTCTGACCAAAGGACCAAATTTATACAATGCCATCTCATTGGAAAATGAGTAATGCGTAGAGACGCAAGGACATGCAAATACACACGGACCTGGAAGTGTCAGATCCAAAGATTATGTTTACCACTAGCAATAGTGTCTATACAACACCAGAAAGCCATAGGTGTTGAATGCACAAGTTTTTCACTAGATTATTGAATCTAGTGCAAGTGGGAGACTGTTGGAGATATGCCCAAGAGACAATAATAAAGTGGTTATTATTATATCTTTATGTTTATGATAAATGTTTACATCCCATGCTATAATTGTATTAACCGGAAACATTAATACTTGTGTGTTTTGTAAACATAAAAGAGTCCCTAGTAAGCCTCTTGTTAAACTAGCTTGTTGATTAATGGATGATCTTGGTTTCCTGATCATGGGCATTGGATGTCGTTAATAACAAGATCATATCATTAGGAGAATGATGTGGTGGACACACACCCGTAGTAAGCATAGCATAAGATCAAGTCATTAAGTTCGTTTGCTATAAGCTTTAAAATACATAGTAACCTAATCCTTCGACCATGAGGTTATGATAATCACCATCACCTGATGGGTACTTTGATGACATCAAACACCGCCTCGTAACTGGGTGGTCATAAAGGTGTCATTGGGTATTCTGAAAGTATGTGGTGAAGCGCATGGACCAAGATTGGGATTTGTCCATCCATATGACGGATAGATATGCTTTGGGCCCTCTCGGTGGAATGTCATCTAATTAGCTTGCAAGCATGTGACTGGGTCACAAGGGATGACATAACATGGAACGAGTAAAGAGTACTTATCAGTAACGAGGTAGAACTAGGTATGGAGATATCGACAATCAAACCTCGGATAAGTATAGTATCGCGTGACAAAGGGAATTGGTTTCGTATGTTAATGGTTCTATCGATCACGAAGTCATCGTTGAGTATGTGGGAGCCGTTATGGATCTCCAGATCCCGCTGATGGTTATTGATCGGAGAGGTATCTCCATCATGTCTACATATTCACGAACCGTAGGGTGACACACTTAAGGTTCGAAGTTGTTTTAAGTAGATATGGAATGTGCGTTGGAGACCGAATGTTGTTCGGAGCCTCGGATTGGATCTGGGACATCACGAGGAGCTCCGGAATTGTTCGGAGAATAAGATTCATATATTGGGGATCATTTTCTAAGTTAGGAAATGTTCCGGAGTATTTGTATGGGGATTCTAGAAGGTTTCGGAATGTTCCGGAAGGTTCTGGAAGATTTCTTGGAGTTTACTTGAAAACCAAGAAAGGATCAAGGAATCCTTGTGGGGTAAGACAAGGATTCGTGGGGGAGAAGGACTCTCCCCCCACCTCCTTGATCCGCCGGCCAAGGGAGAGGGGAGTCCTACAAGGACTCCACCTCCCCATGGCGCCTCCCTCCTTTAAATAGAGGGGTGGAGGCGCCACCCCTGGCCCCCTCCACACTTGCCCTAGCCGCCTCTCTCCTCCTCCTTTCTTCTGCTCAGGCTTAGGCGAAGCCCTGCAGAATTCTCTACTCCACCACCACCACCACGCCGTCGTGCTGCTGGGATTCCGTGGAAAGATCTACTACCTCCGCTGCTCGCTGGAACGAGGAGAGGAAGGTCTACTTCGACTCCGCACGTGTGACCAACTGCGGAAGCGCTGCCAGAACGCTGCGCCGTAAGGATCGTCTACTCGATCTTGAGATCGGCAAGTGATCGACTACATCAACCACGAGATCCGATCTCATAACGCTTTCGGGTCTACAAGGGTTAGTACAGATCTATCTCGTTGCACATGTCTAATAGATTAGATCTTGGCATTTATCTAGATTAGATATGGGTTTTGTTCGTTCTTGCGGTAGAAATTTTTTGTTTTCCATGCTACGAACCCATCATGTTCTTCTCATGAACCACAGCTAGACTCATTGCATGTATATTATTCTCACAAACCACATAAGGATACACCAGTGTCATTGCATATGTGTTCCTCTCATGAACCACACCCAGTGTCATTGCATGTGTGTTCTTTTCACAAACCACATATCACCAGTGTCATTGCATGTGTGTTCCTCTCATAAACCACATATGGATCCACCCAGTGTGATTGCATGCGTGTTCTTCTCACAAGCCACATAAAGATCCACCAGTGTCATTGGATGTGTGTTCTTTTCATAAACCACATATGGATCCTAATTAACCTTAGGAGATCCCTAACCTTAGCGTTAGACCGAGTCTTCTAGAAGGCACGCCCTAACAGAGTTGTTCTGCTTGACGATTGTTACATACCGTTCGATCGTGGCGCTTGGACGATTGGGATGGTCTTCGTGAGATCGATCCGTGAGTAGTTTGTTCTGTGGCATTATTGGCCACGCTTGCTCCGGACAAACTAGCAACACCGTGGGCTCCCCTGTTGCGAGTGTCATGACTCATGAGTTCAGTTGGCCATATCCCAGTGTCACGTCCCCATTACTTCTCTTCCTCCCCATACTTCTCTTCCTTCCCCTCGAAGCCACTTTCTCCACTTCACTCCCATCATGCCATAGCCGCAAGCTGACAGCACCTCCTTCCCAATCCCCTCTCCAGCAGCCACCCCCCCTCCCCTCTGGCCATGGGTTCAAGGGGAGACAGTGAGGAAACGCGTCGTGACGACAGAGATGGTGATTTCGATGTGAGTCGTATCATCTCTATGTCTATCATCTGTAGCTAGTTATCTATTTTTTGAGCTAGATCTACTCTGTTTACTCATGCGCGTATGATGTGTTAGGCCAACCAGACGATGTATGACTCCGACTATCACGGTTTAGCGGATGAAGACAGTCCTCTACTATGTAAACATGGATATGTGCCCGCTAAATTTGTAGCGTTCGAAGGACAAAACGCAGGCAGGAGGTTTCTACGGTGAAGACAGTCCTCTACTATGTAAACATGGATATGTGCCCGCTAAATTTGTAGCGTTAGAAGGACAAAACGCAGGCAGGAGGTTTCTACGGTGTCAAGGACATCATGTAATGATGCGAGGCGGAAGTTGCGGTGTTGTCAAATGGGTAGATCCAGAGTGACCCAAATCGATGCAGAAAACGTAGACAAACTAAGGGAAATGACTGTTGAGTTGAAAGAATCTGTATTCAGCTCACTTCTTGACAGTGTGGACATGAAGCTATGGGAATCAGTTGACACAACCAAGCATAAGAGAGATCTCAGGTGGGTGGAAGAGAAGGTTAGCAAAGTTGAGAAGGAGAGGGATGCAGCGTTGGCCCTGAAGGCTAAAGCAGAGCAACATCTGACTCAATCAAGGAAGGATATTCACCAGGCCAAACTCTTGTAGTTCACAACTACGAGTATTGACAAGTGCATGAGGAAAAATGCAGAGAAACAATTGAAGCTGTGCAAGGAAGATGCTAAAAGGAAGGAGCAGACGATTCGATCCTTGCTCTCATAGGAAGATGCGCATCTGGCTAAGATTAGGAAGATCAAGGAGATGTGTGATAACTAGTTCTATTTAGCTTGAGCTCCATGTCTTTTTGAAGTTGTAATAGTTGTACTTGTTGACCTAGTGGTCCGAACTATTGGCCCCGGAGTCCTGGGAGGAAAAAAATTAGTCGCCCGTTAATCTGTCTTAACCCTGCATTACTTCCTTTTTTCTAACCAATGCCCCTTGGATATTCCGCCAGTTGCTTCGTCTTCCTCGTGTACAAATAGGAGCCGCCACAATGCGTCGCTTTGTCGTCCATCCCCTCGCCCGTTCCAATCTCCACCGCGCTGCCATGGATATGCCATCGCTGAACTTCTACGAGGTGGTGATTTTCGCGCACTTCGACATCCTCGCGCCGCCGGCCGCGACGGTGCCCCATGGATGGCGCATCAGCTATGTGGTGGTGCTGGTGGCTCCGCTCCTCGTCCCCGGAGGAGCCGTGATGGAGAGCGAAATCGTGGCGCGCCACCTCCAGATGCCTGCGTGGAAGAGGGCGTTGCCCCGGTACGCGGCGGCCAGCCCATACTGGCCGACGCTATTCAAGAAGGAGCGGAAGGCCAAGATTGGCAACCACATCGTTTACGGGCGCGTGGTGCACCGAGATCTCCGCAACCGAGAAGGGCGGGAGAGGTTCTGGTCCGTTCCTGGACAGACCAAGTACACCGTCATCGCCGCCGCTCGCTGCGAAGAGGTTCTCCGTCTCGCGAACAATGCGGAAATCGTGGAGGTTCCGTCCGACGAAAACGAGGAAGCCAGCGGCTTGGAGGACAGCGGCAGCAGAAGTGAAATTGTTGACTAGTGGTTGAATTAATGTAGGATGTCAAGTCACACCTTTTTTTAGAAGAATTTGTGGTTGAATTAATGAAATGCCTCGATTTAAATCTCTGTCTCCATTAATTTCTAGAAGAATTTGTGATTTAGATCAATTTCTGCCTCGATTTCGATCTCTGTCCCGGATTGGGAACGTGACCGTGGACCAAAGACCCCTTTTCTACTAGTGTATTCTGACATTGGTGGTTTTTTTAAATGTAATCTACGTGGATTTGGCCGCATGCAAATGGCACAACCACAATTTATAAAGTGGAAGCACGTACACCCGGTTACTGGAGATCCGGGAGATTCGCCAGATGCAGGGGATGCAGGAGCAGAGAGGCGGTGAGATAGACGGGCTCAAGATTAGGCCAGAAAGTGGTATCGATTTCCTCCTCATCTGGGCATTCTCGGTTGCCATTGATGTTTATGTTGCCATGTAATTGTGTGCAGCAGCTGAAATAAGTTGCTGCTTCGTGGAGTGAAGCAGCTTAAATAATTTATTTATGTGCCACTTACAATCCGTCGTATTTGGAGACCTCCTACCCCTCAGCAATCGTGGAACTGGTGCTGCGTGTTTCAGATAGCAGTGCTACAATCACAATTTCGGATTCAACTACTAACTCGGGCGTTTCCAAACCCTAAGTTGTGGTACATTTTACTTAGAGAACATGGGTAGATTGTTTCTCCCAGCAAATACCACACACAGAGCTCTAGAATTTAACCGAATTACATATATAGGTTCAAGTTCAACACATTACTATGCATCTTCATTGCCAGCAGCCTTCTTCCGCAGCCTGGGTGCCAAGCCTTCACGTCCATTGGCTTCTTCATTTCCTGCCTTCTTCCTCTTCCTCGGTGCCAATTTTCTTAGCTTCACATACTCTGCATCATCGGGATAATGGGCACCAGAATCGTGTCCAACATCATCTTTCCACTCATTTTTAATTTGTTCGGACAACAAAATGACTGACCCGGTAGTCATGTTTCTAACCTTGTGGCGCTTCCTGTCAAAGAAAGAAGACTGTTGCATAACTGCCCAATATCTACAGAGTAAATAAAACAAAAATTACAATTCAGAACAAACATGCGAACCCCAAGAGACCTTTGCTTACCAGGAGCTAATTGGGTTCGAGCAACCACCCTGTCCAAGAATAGAAGGGCGACTCCCAGTTGCAGCAGCTTCCACATCCAGTACATCACAATTCAGCTCAAACATGCAAGCTGAAGCATACCTTTTCATCAACCCAATTAGCTGACTGTCACACGTTAGAGGAACCATGATGCCACGTTCATCCATGAAGCTGAACTTTGCAGTCTGCTTCGGCCATAATTCATCATGAATACGCAAAGCAGCAACCATACCAGATATAGTGCAGATCTGTGCAGGCGCTTCTTCCATCGTGATACAATGATGTCCATACCACTTTCCCTTAGAGTCTTACCTGAAGAGGACTACCGTAACCAAGTAAGGGGGGTCCGCGGAGATCCCAGTTGACAGAAAACTGTGGACAAAATATGTTTGTCAGCGTTGGGCTAACAAATAATTTGAGGTTCAGTAGCCAGCTAGCAGTTATAATTAGTGCGAATAGCAAAGAGAAGGTTAGCTCACCCGCTTGTAGCCAGAACTTCTTCTTCCTTGGTAGTAGGATCTGCCATCCTCCGAGTTAGAGCCTCACAACAGCGGCTACGGCGTGCGCCATTAGAGCTCGGGATCATCGGCTCAGATCATCGGTGGCGGAGCAGGGCTAGAACCTCACAACAGCGGCTATGGCGTGCGCCATTAGAGCTCGGGATCAGCGACTGGGCACAGAAACTGGGCGCAACAACTTGGCGCCGGAAGTCAAATGCCCAAAGAGATCGTCTCCCCGTCCTGCTTGGAGGGTGGATTCCGACGCTGCTGGTGCTAGGGGAAAGGTGGGAATGGATTTGTGAAATTGGTCAACGCATCCAATCCACTTCGCTACTCAATTTTCCTAAGAGGTTGCCATGTTGGCGCTCGCGTCACGGACAGATGACCGACATGAGGGTCCCGACCGTCTACTTCACGGGGCAGTTTAACGGAATGTTAGAATTTGGTAGGGGTGAGATGATTTTGCCTCGAAATGGCCCCTCTCAGTAGTTGGCGGCCCAACTTTTCGAAACGCGGCAATTTCAGGCAACTTAGGTACCGGCATGCACTGGCCTGCCAACTTTGGTACCGCAGACGAACAAGCCCGGATGGTGTGGTGTCTCTTGGCGGTCGTTGCTGGCTTAAAGGCTAGGCGTGGGGCGGCTGGGTTTGATTGGGCGGGTACGGCACTCTGAGCGGAGGCAGAGGTGCTTGCGGCGGCGTGCGGCTGCTACGGGTCGCGCGGCGGCGAACGGGGGTGTCTGCCGGGGTGCTGCGATCATGGCGGGTATGTGCACACGAGGGGAGGTCAAGGAGCGGCGTGTGGAGCTGGTCAGGTGTGGCGCACTGGCGCGCTCTAGACACGCCACAGAGAGGCAGTGCTCGGCGGTGCTAGTGTGGTCCATGGCTTGGCTGGGGCTAGGGCCTGGACATGGGGTGGCGGTAGGCTACGGCGATGCTAGTGGACATGCTGGTTGGGTGCAGGGTGGTCTGGAGCGAGCTGGCTGTGGTCAGCCGGTGATGACCACTTTCGGGCGGTGCTCCACTATGCCAGTGACGAAGGGGGGAGCTGGTCTAGGGTTGGGTTAGGCTTAGAGTGAACATGCGAGTAACTAGGGGAAAATTTGGTCGATGATCACTATATCAAATAGTGAAGTTAGGCTAGAGCTTTTTCTGTGCATGCCAAGTGTTTGATGAAATAGCTGCTTGAAAATTACTTTTGAAATTTTGATTCAAATTTTTGAGTGATCTTATATTAAGCTTGAGAGACTAGGTTTGCTTGGATAAGTCAAGTTTAATTCATTTGATGGGTTTTTGAAAAAGTGTGATCTTCCCATATGAATTGGATTCAATTTTCAAATGTCCTTTAAATAGATTTGCTAGATGTTTTTGTAAGTTTGTAAAGTGGGCCTTCATACATCTTTACTTGGTCTAGCAAGGGGAGCAAAGAAATAGAATTGCTTCTGTTACAAAATTATCCTCTAGGAACACCTAAAGTGGCTTAGTGGTTTAAAATGGTCAAAATAACCATTTGCATTATTTATTCTTATTTGATTTCTTTCTATTTTGATTTTGCTTGTAAATGGTCTAGATGATGTGTCATTCACCTTTAAACCATTCCACAACATTTAGAACAATCAAGCATGGCATTTTCAATCAATTCTATACTAATGGAACACACACATGCATTCATGTTCATTTTCTTAATAACAATTTCTTAAAAACTAGGAACTAAAGAGATATGGAAACTCAGTCCTAATCTAATCTTCTCGCTCCCAGGTAGCTTCTTCTTCGGTATGGTTGCTCCATTGGATCTTGAGAAATTTGATACTCCGGGTTCTGGTGATTCTGAAAGCTTCTTCCAAGATACGAATGGGCACTTCATGATAGGTCAGATCCTTGTTGATATCAATGGCTCGGTGATCGATGTTCTTGAACACTTCGGTCTTCTCCGGCACTTCTAGGCATTTGCGAAGTAATGAGATATGGAACACATTATGGGTGGCTAACTTCTCCTCTAGCAATTCCAGTTGATAAGATACTTCTCCTCGGTGATTCAGAATCTTGAAGGGTCCAATATATCTGGGGGCTAACTTTCCTTTCAGCTGAAAACGGTGCATTCCCTTCAACGGCGAAACCTTGAGATACACAAAATCTCTGACATTGAAAGTCAGGTCTCTATATTTCTTGTCAGCATAACTCTTCTGTCTAGATTGGGCGGTCTTGAGGTGCTCACTGACTTTGGAAACCTTCTCTTCGGCTTCTCGTAGGATGTTGGGTCCGAAAATCTGACTCTCTCCTACTTGCAACCAGTTCAAGGGGGTACATCACTTTCTTCCATACAGAATTCAAATGGGGCCATTTGCAAACTAGCTTGATAACTGTTGTTGTATGAGAATTCTGCGAAAGGCAGACAATCTTCCCATTTTGATCCATATTCTAGCACACAAGCTCTCAACATATCTTCTAAGATTTGGTTGACTCTTTCAGTTTGTCCATCGGTCTGCGGGTGATAAGCTGTGCTGAAATTCAGCTTGGTTCCTAATCCTTCTTGGACTTTCTGCCAAAATCTTGAGGTAAACTGGATTCCTCGATCCGACACTATGGTCTTAGGGGTTCCATGCAAACTGACGATTATAGCAATGTACAGCTCTGCTAGCTTCGAACTCTGGTAGGTAGTCTTGATAGGTATAAAATGGGCTACCTTAGATAGTCTATCAACTATGACCCAAATAGAGTCATTTCCCCTACTAGAAGTACGCAAATCGGTGATAAAATCCATTCCGACAGAATCCCAATTCCATTCTAGAATCTGCAATGGTTGCAAAAGTCCTGCGGGTCTGTGATGTTCCGGTTTGACTCGCTGACAGATATCACACCTGGCTATGTAGCTTCCGATTTCTCTCTTCATCCTGTGCCACCAAAATTGTTCCTTCAAATCCTGATACATCTTTGTTCCTCTGGGATGGATAGAATAAAGAGTATCATGATCTTCCTACATGATGACTTGTTTCAACTCCGAATCTGATGGTACATAGATATGTCCTTTGTACCACAAAACACCTTCTTCATTTTCAGTGAATCCGGGTACCTTCCCTGTACTAATATGACAATTGATTCCGTTGATACTTGCATTTCCTTTCTGCGCTTCCTTGATCTGACTGATCAAAGTGGGTTGAAGTTCAATGCTAGCTAAAAATCCTTTGCTAACTAGCTCCGTTCTAAACTGCTCCAACTCTTCATGCAAACTTGGATGGGCTTCTTTAATCATGGTGTTTAATCTACACGGCAATGTGCTAAGAACATTTTCTACCACATTGGCTTTGCCGGGGTGATAGTGAATGTCAAGGTCATAATCCTTGATTAACTCTATCCATCTCCTTTGCCTCATATTTAGCTCCTTTTGGGTGAAAATATACTTCAGACTCTTGTGATTTGAATAAATCTCACAGCGGTTATCCATTAGGTAATGACGCCATGTCTTCAAGGCTAAAACTATAACTACTAGTTCAAGATCATGGGTAGGGTAGTTCTGCTCATGCTGCTTTAGTTGTCTAGATAGATATGCTATGACTTTTCCTTCTTGCATCAACACACATCCGAGACCAATCTTGGATGCATCACAATACACATCAAACGGCTTCTTGATATCTGGCATAATCAATATTGGGGCTGAAATCAATCTCTTCTTGAGTTCTTGGAAACTTGCTTCACATTTGTCGGTCCATTCAAACTTCTTGTCTTTCTTCAACAGTTGGGTCAAAGGTCTGGCGATGCTAAAAAATCCCTCAACGAACTTGCGGTAATATCCCGCTAATCCGAGAAATGCACGGACTTGGGTTTGAGTGGTTGGGGATTCCCATTCTTCAACATCTTTGATCTTGGCAGGATCAACAACGACTCCTCCTGCCGACACATTATGTCCGAGGAATCCTACTTCCTTCAGACAAAACTCACATTTGCTGAACTTGGCATATAACTGATGCTCTCTAAGGGTTTCAAGGATGGTTCTCAGATGTTGCTCATGGTCTTCTTCTAACTTGGAATAGATAAGAATATCGTCGATAAAAACAACGACAATCCTATCCAGAAAGTTCATAAAAAGCTTATTCATAAGATTCATGAAATAAGCGGGGGCATTGGTTAATCCAAAAGACATGACCGTATACTCATACAATCCATATCTGGTGGTAAAGGCGGTCTTTGGAATATCCGTTCCACGAATCTTGAGTTGATGATAACCAGTTCTAAGATCAATCTTAGAAAACACTCTGGCACTAGTCAACTGATCAAACATATCCTCTATCTTGGGCAGTGGGTACTTGTTCTTGATGGTGACATCATTCAGCTTCCGGTAATCCGTGCACAAACGGTTACCTCCATCTTTCTTGTCGACAAACAAAACGGGCGATCTCCATGGCGATGCGCTTGGTTGAATCAGACCTTTCTCCAGCATAGCATCAAGTTGCTTCTTCAACTCCACTAATTCTGATGGGTTCATACTATAAGGTCTCTGAGCTATGGGTCCAGTTTCAGGACTTAGTTCAATAATGAACTCGATATCTCGATCTAGGGGCATACCAGGCAATTCATCTGGGAATATGTCGGGGTATTCATAGACTACTCTAACTTGGTCTATGGTTGGTAGGGATAGACTCTTGTTGCATTTGAATTGACACGACAAGGTTTCAGATACATGCTCTACTGATACTCCAGAGCTACTGGTCATGGTTATGGATTTCTTGGCACAGTCGATCAATCCTTTATGTTTTGACATCCAATCCATTCCTAGTACTACTTGGAAACCTTTGGTTCCAAGTACTATTAGATTGGCGTAAAAATCTATCCCATGGATCCTGATAGGCACAGCCTTGCAAATTTTTCTAGCTTTGGTGGTTGAACCAAGAATTTGAACTATCATAACATGCTTCAATTTTGTTGGTTGAATCTTACTAGTGCATGCAAATTCTTCTCTAACAAACGAGTGTGATGCTCCAGAATCAAACAAAACTTCTTCAAGTACTGAGTTAACATAAAACATACCCAGCACGACATCTGGCGCTTCCTGGGCTTCTTCAGCATTCATGTGGAAAAGACGGCCATTCTGGTTGAGGGAGTTCCCTAGGGAAAATCTTCTTCCAGGCTGAACATGGCGTTGCTGCTGAGCTGGGGCATTCACATTGGTGGTGGCTGCAAGCTTCTTGGGACACTTGTTGGAGTAGTGACCCTTGACTCCACATTCAAAGCAAGTAATCTCAGACTTGTCTTTGGCTGCAATAGGCACGACATTGCTTCCAGTCCATGGGGTAGTATTGTTGTTGTTGTTGTTGTTGGACTTGGGCGGTGCACGCTTGAAATTGTTAGAGTTGTCGAGGTTGTTGTTGTGGTTTCCTCCGGACTTCACGTTTCCTCTGCTACGATTGGGGTAGAATGGACGAGACATCGGGGGTCGGTTGTTTCTTGGGGCATATCCTGCAGATGGGTTGGGGCGATACTTCTGGGTATTGTGGGACCCAGTATGGTGCATCATTTTGTGCTTGCGGTTGTCATTGGCTTGGTTGATCTTTCCTTCCATCTAGATGGCAGAGTCGACTAGCTCTTCTAGGTATTCAAAATAGATGTTGACTAACACAGTCTGCATCTCATCAGGCAGTCCGTTGAGGAACCTTTCCTTCTTCTTGGCTTCAGTGTTGATCTCATCGGGTGCATACCTAGTGAGGGACAGAAATTTGTCACGGTACTAAACTACCGTCATCCTTCCTTGCTTCAGTTATCTGAACTCATCACTTATTCTGGTAACTAAACCTTGTGGCACATGGGTGCGGCTGAACTTGATCATGAAAGCTTGCCACGTCATCACTTGACCGTGGTTCATAGTACGGGTGCTATTCCACCAGCCTCTTGCATCTCCTGGAAGATAGTGGGTGGCAAACAGTACCTTCTCATTGGCGTCAACTCCTGCGACCTCTAGGTTATTCTTCATTGTCTGCAGCCAGTCATCAACATCTAAAGGATCCTCAGATTAGTTGAAGATAGGGGGATCGGTATTCTGAAAGTTCTTAATCTTGGATCCATGATGATCCTGGTTTCCATGGCCTTGATTATTATGGGCCATCTGAGCTATCTGTTGAAGGGTGGCTAGGTTGGCTTGGCGCTCTGCTCTACTAGCTTCACGGTCAGAAACTAGCATTTGCAGAATCTGCAACATCGGGTCCTGCGATGAGCTGCTTCCTCCTTGGTTTCCACGAGTCATCTGAAGATTGAGGTAGATAAAGGGGTAAGAGGGAAAATTCTAAGGTTCATGGTTTTGTTTCAAAAGCTTTAAAGTTTGAGTTTGACTCAGGTTTTGTAACTAACTTCTTCTCATTCATTCATTCAAGCACACAATACAAACACACACACCCCAACAAAAGGAAAACAATGGTTTTAAGAACCATCCTGTGAACTACCATACAGTGGAGCCGATACAACTCCTTCCTATGGTAGTGATCAAGTGCATCTACTCATCATCAAGTCGGAGTCATCATCATCGGTGTAGAAATCCATGGCATCATCCTCTAGGTAGTCATTGTCATCACTGAGGTAAGAATGAATATCTCCCTGTATGTCTTCACCTTCTTCCTCTTCTCCTTTTGCTTCAAGCTGGACTTCTTGCTCATGGATGGTCTTCTCGAGTCCGGCCACCTTCTTGCGAAGACGAGCGATGGTGCGATCCTTCTTCTCGCATTGAAGACGAAGTGATTGGCGATCCTTGAAGAGCATGGCGAGACTCTGGTCCTTCTTGGCGGCAATGGCAAGGTTGTGGTTGGCGTAGGTTCGAGCATTGTCTAATTCCTTCGGTCTATCATACAGCAGGAAGTCAAGATTCTCCACTTGGCACTTCATCTCCGGGTGACTTGGCATCTCCAATGGCATTCCCATAGAATCACGCCTTGCGTAATGAGAAAAGCGAGTTCCTTGGATCAAGTCGATGTTTTTCCCACATAGACGAGCAAGAGCATCATGCATAGCCCTGGCTAATCCATCTAGCCAGTTGTTCTCTCTCACCGTGAATTGAATCATCTCGGAAAGGGGTGCTTCCATCTTGGCTGAAAGATCTATAACTATCAGCCATTGTAGATCTCCTCCTGGGAAATCCTTGAGTTGAGCTGCGAAGAATTCCGGATGCGGGCGCTCAAGGTACTCGGACAGTGCATCAAGATCCCTCTCAAAGATCAGCTGGCCTCCATTGCCCAACTGGTAGAACTTGCAATACTGAAGTTCCATCTATAAGAATTTAAGATGAGTAAGTTAGTGAGGTGATCAAGTGTGCCAAATTTTATGTAGTAATGTAAGAATTTTTTAGGCACATAATTTTTTTTAAAGAATCAAGGATAAGAGTGGGAATATGTTTTCATAAATACTCATTTCTTTGGTTTTGAAACTACGTTTTTTTTCGGATGTCCATTCTAACTAGGGTCTCCTATGGTCAAGATGGCTTTGATACCAACTTGTCAACACCTGGATTTTTAATCCCAAATGCCTGTTATGCCATACATCGCAATCCCAGGATTACCATTTTTGCGAGACATAACAGATTGGATATCACAGTACATCATCCATTACAAACCATAATAAGGTCTTACACAAATAAAGGATCTCATGATCCAGTCTTAGTACAAACAAGCAGCGGAACAATAAGCGTAGTAGTGGGCTCCATCTTCAGTGTCATAGGCAATGCTAACGATGGGACATGATCCTAATTGTCGTAGCCGTCATGATGTCCTTCCTCTTGGTAGTCCTCCTCATAGTCTGGCCACGGGAATAGCCAGGGACAAAGCCATGAGTACTCTTTAAGTACTTGCAAACTATCAATAACAAGTAAGGTAGTTCTAGTAGGAATCCTAAGCTCTAAGTTTATTTGCAAAAAGCTAGATTTATCTAAATTGAGTTCAGAAGAAAAGAAAGTTAACTTAAATGTTCTAAGTCACTTAAGTTGGGAACCTAGTTTCATATTCACAACCCTATTGTGGTCAAGTCAAAATCAAAGTTCACTTCACAAGTCATTTTGAAAACATCTGACGATGGAACAATATGGCCACTCCAACTGTCCATGACCATGGATGCGGCTATTCGAATAGTTTGACACTCTATAGAGGTGGTACACTTTCACCACAAAATTCGATACATCCGTCAAGGATAACCATGAGTCATCATACTTAGTATGCGGATAATCAATCATAACCTTTCCATTACACACTCTAGTATAGGCACCTCACCTATGAGCTTGGCCTCCCAGCCATGGCCATCTGCCATCTTGGGCACTGCATAGGTGGACATCATCAAGAGGTAGCCTCAGCTCAAACCTCTTCCATGAGGGAACCCATTCTAATGCATATAAACTTCCGGCTAAGGCTTACCCAATTCAGGTATTGTGATTATACGGTAAAATTTGAATGGTATCGCATCCGAACCCAACCATCAGTTTTTATAAAGGGCTAAGGTTCATGCCTCAACATTTTCATCATCAAATCCATTTGTGTTTCTCAACACATGTCAAAACATCTCAATAGAATGACTCATCATTCCAAGGTTTGCATAATCTTTTTCACCAAGTATTCCCATCTAAAGTGATCAAGTTTTATGTTTAGCACTAGCCACTAAGGTTAAGAGTGTTCACTAATGAGGGATGCTAATCTCAATATCATGCCATAGAAGGACATCTAGTATAGGCCTAGTTTTATAATCTTTATGCTATCTATACTACTTTCCAAAATCTCACAAAGCATTACTAAAGTAAAGAAACTTTGGTAAAGTAAGAAGTAAAGCTTGCAAGTAAAACTTGGGATGGGTATAAATCCAAATGTATAACCCAAGCATGCCTAAGGCATCTTGCTTAGGTTAACCCATGTCTAGTGATGGCTTGCAAGTATTAGCTTGCCTTGATTGGTGAAGTGATTGAAGTTTTCTTCGTCTTCTTCAAGGTAGAACTCCTCGTCCTCGTATCCAGGGTCGGTACTATCATCTATAAATAAATATGGGGTACACAATCACCAAACAATACTTAACTAGCTCTAGTTAGCACACTAAGGCTCACACTTGATGATCTAGCATCATCACAATCATCACATGCATTAAAGAACTAGTTTCAATTATTTGTATTTGAGAAAAGTAATTTCTACTCATTGAAATTAATTAAGATTTAATATTCTCCAATTAAAATATGGTATCATGTGTACACATGTCATCACCACATATTCTAATGCATGGGAATGTGAGTTAAAGGGTTGATAATTTTTATAAAGTTTTAAGATTATTATTTAATAGATTTAAGGTGACTACAAATGTCCTAGTAGCATTCTTTTGTTACTAGTTCAAAGTCACTACATGCAAACTGAAATATTTTTACATATTCGGATAGATATTATCAAATTTGATTTTTGAGAGTTGGAATCAACTCAAAATCTATTATGGTTGATTTTTTAAAAATGTTTATAGTTACAAAAGTCTCTGCCTTGTTATTTTTGCTATAGATTATATCTAACTCCAAATGATTGAAATCCAACGGTCTTGGATAGATAATTTAATTATCTTTCTAACAAAATTTGAATCATGCAATTTGTTTAAGTTAAACTCTCTTAATTGATTTTTGAATATAGGGACAGAAACTAGTTTAAACTAAAATGGAAAATCAATTGTTTGAATTTCCGGGCTAGCACGGGAAAGCTAACGGGCCGGACCAACTGCACAGCGCATCGTAGCGTGCGGCTGACAGAGGGGGTCCACTGGTTAGCGAGACTAACCAAACAAAGCAGTATCTTTCAACCAGAGCCCTATGATCTAAATCTAATCCAACGGCTGAGGGTTGTCGTCAACGACAAACAGCTCCAGTGACGAGCTCACCTGGGCTCCAGCTAGGCTCGGCGACGGGGGCAAACAACGTGGTAGACGACGGCGAGACGAGGCGTGGTCACGATGAGGCTTGGGGTGGTCACAATCGACGGCGCCCTTCTCCTCCAGTAGCAGCGAACTCCGGTGCAATTTCGGCACGGTGGTGCTCTCCTTGCTCCAGGAAGAGGTGTGGGAGTCTTAGTTGTGAGTGGGGAGTCGAATGGTGTGAGGAATGGAGTCTGGGGTATCCTTCTTTTATAGCTCGACGAGGGGACAGAACGGTGCGGGCTGGCGTCTGGCAAGGGCGGTACAGACGGCTAGTGGCATGGCTGGGGTAGGTGGATGGTGCAGTGTCTCCTGGCGGTCGCTGCTGTCTTAAAGGTGAGGCGTGGGGCGGCTGGGTGTGGTCGGGCGTGTGTGGCACTCTAAGCGGAGGTAGAGGTGCTTGCGGTGGTGTGCGGCTGCTACGGGTCGCGCGGTGGTGAATAGGGGTGTCTGCTGCGGGTCTGTGCACATGAGGGGAGGTCAAGGCGCGGCGTGTGCGAGCTGGTCGGGTGCGGCGGACTGGCGCGCTCTGGTCACGGCACAGAGAGGCGGTGCGCGGCGGTGCTAGTGTGGTCCATGGCTCGGCTGGGCCTGTGGCCTGGACAGGGGGTGGCGGTAGGCTGCGGTGATGCTAGTGGACATGCTGGTTTGGCGCGAGGCGATGACCACTTTCGGGCGGCGCTCCACTGTGCCAGCGTCGAAGGGGGGAGCTGGTCTAGGGTTGGGTTAGGCTTAGAGGGAATAGGGGAGTAACTAGGGGACAATTTGGTCGATGATCACTGTATCAAATAGTGAAGTTAGGCTAGAGCTTTTTCTATGCATGCTAAGTGTTTGATGAAATGGCCGCATGAAAATTACTTTTGAAATTTTGATAAATTTTTTGAGTGATCTTATATTAAGCTTGAGAGACTAGTTTTTTCTTAGATAAGTCAAGGTGAATTCATTTGATGGGTTTTTGAAAAAGTGTGATCTTCCCATATGAATTGGATTCAATCTTCAAATGTCCTTTAAATGGATTTGCTAGATGTTTTTGTAAGTTTGTAAAGTGGGCCTTGATACATCTTTACTTGGTCTGGCAAGGGGTGAAAAGAAATATAATTGCTTCTATTAGAAAATTCTCCTCTAGGAACACCTAAAGTATCCTAGTGGTTTAAAATGGTCAAAATAACCATTTGCATTATTTATTCTTATTTGATATCTTTCTCTTTTGATTGTGCTTGTAAATGGTCTAGATGATGTGGCATTCAACTTTAAACCATTTCACAACATTTAGAACAATCAAGCATGGCATTTTCAATCAATTCTATACTAATGCAACACACAGATGCATTCATGTTCATTTTCTTAATAAAAGTTTTTGTTAACCCTAAATTGGGTGATTAGGAACTTGATAACCTTGATTAAAAATTTGGGGTATTACAAAAATTGTCCGATGGCCAGTGCTTGGGGTGTGAATACGGAGGCGTCTTCGAACCAACCACTACCGTGGATCAGATGTCCTCGGGAATGAAGCTCAAGTGCAGCAACAAAGGTTGTGACATGGCTGGCAGCTTCCTTGAGTTCATCAAACACCAAACGGTGTGCCCGCACGGGCAGAGGGCGACATAGGTTCTTGACAAAAAAGAACCGTATGATATTCGGGTGTCTATGTGTGGGCTGATTCTATCTAGAGGATGGTTTAGTTTCTGTTGTGGTTGTGTTGTACCTATACTAGTTATGTTATCAACAAATTGAATCATCATCGCATCCACATAGTTTCTCTCTTTTAGCGATAGCAAGGGGAAGTACCACCAGCCTGTGCATCTACATAGTTGCTCTCTTTTAGCTAAAAAAGCTTGGAAATCCATAGAACATGGGTGGCCCTCCATAGCGTATGCAAATATCGGTGCCCAAACCACTTCTCATCCATCCGGCACCGGTGCCTACACTGCACAAACGATGCCACACAAAAAATCAGGGATATGTTAAAATATTGGTCTTCCCTGTCCAGCTCAACAACATCCATCCCTCTCGTCATGTGGGAGTAGTAGCTTGCATGTACATGCAATGCCAACTAAGAAAATTGGTGACATGACATGATAATTAATGATGAAAAAGAGGGAGGTATTACCATAACATCACACATTTATATGAGTCTAGAACCTAATTAATTAGGTCTTGCATGACACCACACATATGTTATCACCCACTATGAAGACAGTAACATATGCAAGTTACTAGTATATTTAGGCTGGTCATGGTGGGGAGTAACTTAACATGCATATGTTACTAGTCTAAGTTACTACCTCCATTTTCGCAAAATAAAATAAAATAAGTTACTACCTCCATAGTGCAAAGTAACATAGGTGTGGTATCATGCAAAGTCTCATTTATTGCAATGTAGACTCATTTTGTCTTGAAATTCTGTCGCAAGTGCACTATGTAGTGAGGAGAGAGAAACAATGATTTTCTAGTTCTTATGGCCAGGTCATACTGGTATGGTTGACCGCAAGGTTTCTTAGCTGAAGACTAAGTGCTACAATGTTTAAATGCCACTAAGGTCGACCACATATGTCTTATATTCGAAGTTATTTTCACATTGGAGACGCCCTTATGTTAACATAGCTAGTTACCGCAAGGCTCTCTCTCATCATTTAATTGCATGCCATGTCATCTAAATGCTTAGTTGGCAATACATGTAGGACTATGTACTACCCAAATTACTCCCACTAGCACTATGACGAGCCTAAATAGGACCATGAAGTGAGGACGAGCCAAGGGTGACGTTGGGGAGTGACGAGGTAGCGTGGCCCCACCTTTTGTTCGAGTAGTCCACTATCATGGTCCATTTAATTCCAAGGATTTGCCTAGGAATTTTGTAGGATTAAATCCTATAGGAAATTTTCCTATGACGATTGTTTGATTTGTAGGATTGGTTCCCATAGGATTTTTTCCTAAGGATTCCTTTGTACAATAGAAGTTTTCGTAGGAAATCAAACATTCACCCATACCTCTTTTTTAGATTCCTATGGTGGAATCAAACACACTTTGGTGCATATGAATTCCTATAGGATTGGAGTGAACATGACAATGCAATCCTACATTTTTCCTATTCCTATAATTTTCCTATCCTACAAATCAAACAGGCCATCACCCATTTCCCCTGGCCTCTTCCCCCTCATCTAGGCCAGCACCATGGACTAGCCCCTGCCCCCTCCCGCCCCCCTCCCCTCCCCCCACCCCCCAAAAAAATCCCCAAATGGCGGCACCACCGGAACTAGAGCGCTCCTCATAGGAGCGCATCATCGGGTCTGGCCCCAATGTCTACCGTGTCTGCCGCGTCTACGTAGCCACAACTGACTTCTCCGTCTTCGAGCCATAGTTAGTTAACAAGGCGATGCCGTACACAATGACATTGAAGATGTTCTTCTTGAGGACGTACGAGATTAGGAGGATGCCTGGCT
This sequence comes from Avena eriantha, assembly GCA_910589775.1. NCBI lineage: Eukaryota > Viridiplantae > Streptophyta > Magnoliopsida > Poales > Poaceae > Avena > Avena eriantha. The sequence continues at coordinate 502,428,265 of OU342743.1, forward strand.
CCATCCCAACCCCTCTGGAGGAGGACGATGTCGCGTCCAAACCCTACGAAGAGGAAGTGTTGAATCTTAGCCTGCCTCCCAGGAAGCTGCGAAGAGCGAGCAAGGTCGTGGGAACTATGTGCAAGGTTCTTGGCCGTGTATGGCTGCTGAAGAACCTGCAACTCACGACAGAGGAGTGGGACATCATCATGTCGTACGACATTCTGCATCGGCTCTGGCTTGAGGCTTGTATGTGGGTCGACGGGTTCCACTTCAACTTAACCCTCAACCTGAATCTCTGGCTCATCGTCAACTTGTCGGTGCTTCAAGACAGTTGGTACCTAGTTGAGCAGGAGGATGGCCACTTCAGCATATGCATGCAGGCGCTATCGAAGCAGACAATGGTGCGTCTCTGGGGATGCAACCATCTGTACCACCGCAATTGCATCTTCACTTGGTTTGAGACCAACGCCAGTTGCCCTATCCGCCGAGACAATGTGCTCGCTCATCTCTACTGACACGAGGTACATATGCCCTCTTCTGTATGAACCTGGTCATGTGGTTGATAATTAATTAATGTACTGAACCAATGTTTTTGTTTCACGCCAAGTGAACCTGTTCTATATATGTTTGCACTTGTTGAATTAAGCTTAATCCGATTTAGACAGGGAAAACAATTAGTCTAGGATTACAATCAAACAGGAAATTGTCATCATGTCTCATACATTTTACAAAGAGAAAATCAATACGAATCACTATTCATCATATGACTGCATAATATGAAACAACAGTCTAATCATCGTCACCATCATTGCTTTCTGCATCGTCGCGTTCTAGATCCACATATTCCCACTGGGTTGGATCTTCTTCCCCTTGCCATTCATCATACATGTCCTGAGATTCATCAGGTAAAACTAGTTTATTCCTATCTTTGTTGACTACACTAACCTCGATAGTGAAATCTATTTGTCCATCATGCGTAGAGCCTCCTCTAGCAATCAAATTTTCATCGACGTCAGCCAGTTCAGTTACCATACAACCACTGGGATCATCTTGCTGGGCAACATCTGTGGTGACTGGCTCGTCATACTCATTCACATCATAGGTGCTCCTTGCCTCAAACTTTTGCACATATTGCCAATCCTTATTATCTCTATCATCCAAGAAAATTACCTTGGAATCTTGAGTTACCAAAATATAAGGTTCCTCCTTGTACCACTCAGCAGTAGTATTGATCGATATGAAATTCCCATCATTTCTAGGGCCTATTTTCTTGTTCAGATCTTGGTCATACCAATAACACTTGAATAGAACCACAGATCGACCACCAGTATTGTCATTATAATTCAACTCAATAACCTCTTTTATGCGACCATAATGATTATAGTCATCTGACTTCTTCATTTTGGCTGTCAAGTGCTCTCCACTAGTCGTGATGCCACTGTTTTGTGTCTTCTGATGTTTCTCACGCTCATAAGTGATGTAGCGGATACCATCGTCATTGCAAGCTAAAGATGTCTGCACCCTCTTTGCCAGACCACGTGATAGGGTATAGAGTCCATCAATATCATCGCTCGAATTCACTTCATGCAGCTTCGTGATCTGTGGTTATACAAAATAATCAAGAGGTCGTCTCATGTGCATAATCCATATGCAATTCAAAATTCAATTGACCATCTTACATGATTCCTAATCCATTCCTGAAACCTACTCCCACATACTGGTGCAACATAATCTTTTCCTTTGGTTGCTTTAAATAACCTACAAAAACGATACTCAAGTAATACATCTGAACATATCTTGCTACAAGTTTCATTTCATACATGTGAGGATATGTATGAATAGTGCTCACGCAACAAAGTTTTAGCCTCATCGGCATTATTCAGCACATACCAAGTAAGTTGGTCATATTCGTGCTACATTAATGTTCTATGTCCCTTCTTTCCTACTAGGCGAACACCATGGTTAAAAATAGATTTTTCAACTTCTTCAATTCTGCCACCCATACTAGATCTCATTTTACGATCAGGAATGTATCTTGAGCAAAATGCAAATGCTTCAGCAGCAATGTATGCCTCTACAATCGCTGCTCTAGCCTTGTTCCTGACAGTACCATTGAAAGTGCAAAGTCAACGTTCTATAGGGTGCATCCATCTGTACTGTACGGGACCTCTATAAAGTGCATCTTCAGTCTGATGAACAGCCAAATGCACCATCACATCAAAGAAGGCTAGTGGATATATCAGCTCAAGCTTGCACATGATTTCTGCTTTGTTCGTCTGAAGACGCACTACAACTCTTATGTCTAGAGTTTTGCTATAGATTTACCTAATGAACGTTCCCAACTCTGCAAGCACGTTGTACAAATCATTGTTCACTAAACATTTAACGCCAAGAGCTAAAAGCCTTTGTAGTAGGAGGTGGCAATCGTGAGTTTTCAACCCTTAGAGCTTGTTCCCCTCAGCATTGATACAATTTTCAATGTTGGAAGCAAATCCACATGGGAATTTCACACCTCGGAGAAAGTCACAAAATAGTACCCTTTTATTCAACGGCAAGGTAAATTCTGCACCTCAAAATTTGTAATGTTTTTCACCGCCCTTATTAACTGTATCTTCAGGATGCAGCTTCAAGTTGTTGTTAATGTTGAGTTTTTTGCAGTCAAGCCTAGCATTATAGCTCTCTTTTGTCTTAGATGGAATGTTGAGTAATGTGCCTATAATGCTGTCACATATATTTTTCTCCATGTGCATGACATCAATATTATGTCGAAGTGTCTTACCAGCCCAATACGGCAAGTCCCATAGAGTGGATCTGCGCTTATAAAATATTCTCGGTTCCTTTTCCTTCCCTTGGGAATCTGCTGCTACTTCTTCCGGTCTCTTCCTTTTGGATGCTGCTCCTACTGTCGGTGCATCTTCTATATTCTTTCTTTTACCTCGTCTGGCAGCTGGTTGTTTTCCTAGTTTGACATTTCTGACATTTTGTAAATGCGCCTACAACTAAGCTGCAGTGAACTTTTGTGGTGCAGTGCCATATTCAGTCCTCTTTCCATAGAACTGCAATTTTTTCAAGTTTTTTCGGAATTTGTGGCCTTGAGGAAGAAAATCCCCGTGGCCAAGGAAACCGGTCTTATTTTGTAGCTTCACTATGAACTGTTTTGTCTCACAGCGAATGATACGTCCATTTTTCATCACTATTCTATATCACAATTTACTATTATTCATTTATATATTTCATATTAAGAGATGATACTTATGTTATGTCATCTGTTTTTGCATGGTTGATGACTTTTGGAGCATGGACCGTTGTAGTCAGGATTCTGATGGAAAAGGTGTTGTTTGGAGGCAAAATTCACAAAGATTAGAAAATCCAGGAAAGTACATGGAAAATTCTATTTTTCCAAAAGACGAAGATTACCAGAAGGGAAAGTGGAGATGGGCCATAGGGGGCCCACACCACCCCTTGTCGTGGGCAGCCCTAGGCCACGCTAGCAGGTGGTTTGGCCGCCCTGTCCCACTCCAGGCTCTCCCCTCTGGCGTATATTATCTCCACGGAACCCTAATACCGGGGGAGCGGCCATAGAAAGATTCCGCCGCCTCTATGGGGCGGAAAACACCGAGAGAGAAAGATCTCTCCGGCAGACAGAATTCTGCAGGGGGGAATTCCTTCCCGGAGAACGGAGATCATCGCCGTCAACACCACCATCAAGCTGGACTTCATCGGGATCATCATCATCATCATCACCACCATCATCTCCACCAACACCATCATCACCACTTCATACCGCTGTAATAATTGGGTTGAATTTTGCATAGTTTTTAGGGGAAACTTTCCCGGTGTTGATTACTCCTTGTAGTTGATGCTATTGAGTGAACCATTCAATTATCGTTTATGTTAAGATTGTTACATATCATTATATCATCTCTGATCTTGATACATATGATGTCTTGCGAGTAGTTCGTTTTGTTCTTGAGGACATGGGAGAAGTCATGTTGTTAGTAGTGCAATTGTGTTGAGAAAGATTCAATAGTTTGATATTTAAGTTGTGGTGTATTTCTTCTAGTGTTGTCATGTGAACATCGACTACATGACACTTCACCTTTATGGGCCTAGGGGAATGCATTGTGTATTTGGCTACTAATCGTAGGGGTTGCCGGAGTGACAGAAACCTGAACCCCCGTTAGGAAACCTTTGCACAAGGGATGTCAGGGTCTTAGAGTTTAAAGTTGTGGTTAGGTTTCTACCTTAATTACTTTCTTGTACTTGCGGTTTCTTGTAAGGGGTATAATCACAAGTATGTATTAGTCCTAGGAAGGTCGGTACATTAGCACAGGTTCACCCACACAACACTTAGCAAACTAAAGAAGATTAATCAACTATATGAAGCGAAAGCACTTGCCGATATTCCTGTGTGTCCTCGAGAACGTTTGGTCATCTTAAATAATACAACCGGCTTGTCCTTTGCTAAAGAAAGGATTAGGCCACTTGCTGCATTTATTCTTATTGTCTTTTATTTAGTCGTACTTTATTTACCTCCATTATCAAAAACCCCTCAAAATCTATTTGCTAAGTAATTACAGAGAATTCCTGCTCCAAGCCATTCGCCAACACCTTCTGCTCCTCGTTGGGTTCAACACTCTTACTTATCGAAAATACTGCGATACACTCCATATACTTGTGGGTCATCAGCGAACACATGCGTTATAACCTGCTGTCACTCTGCCTGACATAGTGCCAAGAGCTGGAAAATCATGGGTGCAGAATAACACAACAACACGCATAGGGAACTTGGCATCTTCATGGTTGCTGGCAAGGATATCAGGAGACATGACACCCTTCCATAGTTCTTGCAAGTCTCGTATAAGAGGATGCATGAACAGATCAAAATCCTTCCCAGGTGATTTGGGACCTGGGATGAGTAAAGCCAGCAAGCAGTTTGACTAATCAGTGCATGCCCAGGGAGGCAGGTTGTAAATTGTAACAAGTACTGGCCACATGTTGTACGAGTTAGTCATGTTGCCAAATGGGTTAAATCCATCTGTAGATAGGCCAAGTCTCAGATTCCTTGGATCCGCTGCAAATCCTGGATGGGCCTTGTCAAAGTTCTTCCATTCATCGCCATCAGCTGGATGTCTGAGTAAGTAATTGTCTGGCTTAAGGATCTCTGTGTGGCATCTTGTTTCCTTAGATGTTTCTCTGACTGAAACAACCTCTCCAATCTATCAATAATTGAAAAATATCTCAGAACCCTACAAGGATCTTTCTTCTTTTTATCACCATTTTTCCATCTTGATTCGTTACATATTGGGCATTCATCGAGGTTTTCATAATCCTCCTAGAACAGTGCACAGTTATTTGGAAAAAAAATGGATCTTCTCATATGATAGTCCAAGTACCTTGATGTACTGTTTCATCTCATAAAAGGATTTTGGTAGTCCTTCCCTAGGGATTGACTCGTTGTACACCTTAATCACTGAATCGATAGCTTTGTTGGTAATCTTGTTGAACGACTTCTCCTTTAGTAATTTCATTACCAGTTCGAATCTTGTGATACCGGAATCAAGGTCCACTGAACACTTGGCATCTTCTATCAGGTCAGAGAAAAGTGATCTTTTAAGAGAAGGAGCGCCTTTTTTGCTTGAAGTGGGGTACAGGTCCCTTAACAAACCAGAAAGGTCCTCATCCTCGATCTGATGAGCTTCAGGCGGATCCGCATCAGCTAGAGGATCAAGAACATGCTGATCATATGGTTCACCATGTTTAGTCCACCTAATATATGTGCGTTGCATCCCATTAACAAAAGTATGGTTTGCGACTCTACTCTGACTCAGCTTTTTATAATTAAGGCATTGTTGGCATGGGCAAAACACATCCGAGTCGACGTTATGCTGTCTAACAAACTTCATGAATTCAATAACACCTTCCCAATATGAAGGTGTTGCTTTTTTCCATTCAGTGTCCAATATTTGTCCATCTGTTGAGGATAGAGATGGTCATAAGCTTTCAAGATATTTCACCTAACAGGTTGATTACAGATCTAATTAAGCCAAGATATCTGAGCAACCCGATTGAATATAGAACTATAAATGCCATATTATTTTAGCTTATTTCGGAAATTGAGTGCAGAACTATGGTACATATTTGAGAGAACAGATCGACAAAGCAAAAAATGACAACCAATTCGAACAAACAGATCAAGTGCAGAACAATGTCAAACAAGTAGATCAAGTACGAAACTACTTCTAGGGAATGATTGAGCGAAGTAAGGATATTATAAGCGTACCGTGGGGATTGACCAGCTGACCGCTGGCCTATGTGCGTCTCGAAAAGAACGGTGCCGCTAGCAATAGTGTCAGGCCACCTCGGCTGATAGGCGGAGTGTGAATGTTTTGGTGAGCGGCTTGTGGTTTTGTCCTGCTGCCCGTCTCCAGAAGAATGGTGCAAAGAGACAGTAGCTGGCTGCTGGAGTGAAGGCGCGAGTTGGAATGCGCGAGTGGGAAAGTTTTAGCGCGCGCGGGGTATGTGTCCTGGTTGTCAACAATTTTCAAGCAAAAATATCGGCCAAAATTTTCTCCCTCGTGTTTTTCTTCCTTATTGAGGTCTGGAATTTTTATTACTGAACCCATGGAATTAGCCTATCAGGCCCAATCATTGTCCAAACATTCAATTCGGCCTTTTCATTGTCTTGTGGCCACCGACCATAGCGCATTCAGTTTCGGAGTGAGCCCATGAAGAATAGGGCATCTGTCCCCAATTATCCTAGAATCTTTTTAATTCGGCCTTTATGGTCATCCCCTTCCCTAGCCCCCCCCCCAAAAGCTCCGCCCGCCTATGTTGTTTTATTGAAACTACTGCATTACTAGTAAGTTCCACGTACCCTACACATGAGAACCAGATAATAGACATATGACATATCATCACTGTATAAAACTATAATAGATAATGTTCAAAAAAAATTGATCGACATCTATATAGTATGTGTGTATATTTGGTCCTTTACTTTGTACCATTTATATTCAGACCTAGCAGCGGACTGATGTCAAAACAGCGGACAGGGCTGAAAGAAAGTCCATCATGCGCACATTTCATTTACAAAGAGGCTGGCACATGGGACCCAGCAGTGCGGCCTTATAGAGATGATGCATTGAGCAACATTTCCAAGTCCGAAATTGGGAGACGCGAGCGATAAAAAAGTGTAGCGTGGTGAGAGGTTAACATGGAGTACCCAGCAACGTTATCAAGTTCGACCCAAAAAGACAGTCCAACATACACACACGCCTTTTCGAGGTCAGGGAACTGTTTTTCTTAGCGCAGGGTTAGGGAACTGCTAAGCACAGGTCAGTGAAATTTGAGAAAGGATCCCATAGAGCATAGGCAAGAACATTTTAATTCGGCCTTGTCAGGGTCAAGGGACTACTTAGCATAGCCCAGTGAAATTTAAGAAAGGAGCCCATAGAGTATAGCGCATGTAGTCGGACCATGTAGAATAGCCCAAAATATTTTTAATTTGCCCTTTTGAGCATTGCCCCCCACCTCTTAAAAAACTCCGCCTCCACCTCTTAAAAAAACTCCGCTATATTTTTAAGAAACTAGTCCATTATATATGTGGCATTTTATAAATTGAAATGTCAGGAGGCTGCCCTTTTATTTTTTAAAATATAAACACAGACACATGACATCTTTTTAAAAGAATTAAAACATAACTTGAAGGTACTAAGGAATGTTTAAAAATATATTTTCTATAAATATCTTCGGCATAGTGGCGACACACACATTTTAAATCTATTGGAAGTCCAAAACAGCAGACGCGGCCAAATAAAGGTCTATCATACATACACACATTTCATTTAAAGATAGACCAGCATGTGGGTCCCACCAGTGCGGCCTTATACAGGTGTTGTATCGAGCAACATTGCCAAGTTCGAAACAGGGAGGCGTGAGAGAGAAAAAAGTCCATCATGCACACGTTGTTCTAATGAGAGGCTGACATGGGGGGACCCAGCAGCCTGAAAAAACGGCTGATGCAACGAGCAACGTTATCAAGTTCGAAACACGGAGCACGAGCAGAGAAAAAGTCAATCATACAACCGATCCTTCTAATGAGAGGCTGTCATGTGGGACCCAGCTGCGTGACCAAACAGCAGATTCGTCAAGCAACGCTATCTAGTTAGGAACAGGGTGGCGCTAGAGTAGAAAAAAAAGTCCGTCATACCCACGATTCTTCTAATGTGAGACTGACATAAGGAACCCACCAGCACGGCTGATGCAGCGAGCAACGCTATCAAGTTCGGAACACGGAGGCGCGACCGAGGGAATAAATTCTATCATACACACGTTTCTTCTAATGAGAGGATGAAATGTGGGGTCCAGGAGTTTGATTAAACGGTTGATGCAGGGAACAACGCTATCAAGTTCGGAACACGAAAGCGCGACAGAGGGTAACAATCCATAATACACACGTTTCTTCTAATAAGAGGATGACATGTGGGGCCCAGCATTGTGATTAAACGGTAGATCCATCGAACAACACTATCAAGTTTGGAACAGGGTAGCACGAGCCAAGGAAAAAAATCCATCATACACACGTTTCATCTAATGAGAGGATGACATGTGGGGCTCAGGAGGTTGGTTAAACGGTAGATGCGTCGAGCAGCGCTATCAACTTGGAACGGGGTAGCGCCAGCGAAGGAAAAAATTCTATCATACACATGTTTCTTCTAATGAGAGGATGACATGTAGGTCCCAGGAGGTTGATTAGATGGTAGATGCATCGAGCAACGCCAACTTCGGAACAGGGTAGCACGAGTGAAGGAAAAAAATTCCATCATACACACGATCCTTCTAATGAGAGGCTGACATGTGGGACCTAGCAGCCTAACTAAACGGCAGACGCCTCGAGCAACGTTATCGAGTTCAAATCAGGGAGGCGTGACCGAAAAGTATGGTACCCTATAGACACTAACGTTTGCGACCCACACTCCTCAAAAGACTTTGGCGAATCAACATCGTGCGAGGAAACAAAAATCTTGCTTCTACCACGTGCCAACCGAGCTTCCTCCATGTTTTTAGCAGATCCGTCGTAGTAGAGGGCCACGAAACCGGAAAAAAGTTTTCCATCGGCTACGGTCGAGCGGAGAATTTCGTTGCGGAAGACGCGCCTTCTACAACGACCGTCGGGCCAATTCGTTGTGGAAGGAAACTTTTCTTCTAGTGCATGATTAGTGAAAAAAGAAAAAGAGACAGCCAAACATCAGCCCATGGCCCATTTCCTCTTCGCGCTATCTACCGCTCGCGTGCACCAGCTGCCACAAACTGCTCACTATTCCAAAGCCCAGTAGCAGCCCATCTAGCCCAAGCCCAGGTACCGGTTCGCCGTCGTCTTCTTTGACGTCACAAGCAACTCCCTAGAACCTCCAGCGCTGCCCGATACCAATCACCAGCGTTAGAAAGCTTTGACCACCGTGATGCACGCCGCCTTTGCTGGGGAGGGGATAAGATTGTTGGGGATCAGCGTAGAAAACAAAGAATTTCCTACGACAGAACCCCAGAAACTAAGCCTAGGATCTATCTATGTAGTAATGCGGTAACGGCCGGAGCGTAGAGAGTACATACCCTTGTAGACCGTACGCGGTTAACGTTCCGCGGGGAACGTGGTTGATGTAGTCGTACTCGAAGCCGACCTCAAGGTCGCGAAGCTCCTCGCAGGTCACCCCTTGCTCCTTCTTGATCTTCATCATCTTCATCGTGCAACAGCTCTGGCTCACGACATTTAAGCGCCCCAAATGTTGCGCCTCGTGTCTTCGTACACATCCGGTGCACGATGAGACCTCCGGCTCCCCGATCCCGCCGGGAGTGCGGAAGTTGATATCCGGCTAGGAATCCCTGCAACGCAACGGCGTACTACAGGTGTGCCTCGATCGCACAGCCCAGACTTGGGGCCACGATCACGAGGCATGGAGGGAGAGAGAGGAGGAAGTCAACCAAAGGACTTCTCCAAATATTGGTGTGTTAATCCCACCCATGGGCACCCCTTTATATAGGGGGAGGGGGTGTGCCCTCCCCTTTGGGATTCCCATGTGGGACGAAACAAGGGAGAGAGGGGAGGGGGCACATGGGCCACATGGGCCGCCGGCCAGGGGTGGGCCCCACCCCGTGCATAGCCCTAGGCTAGCCGGGTGGGCCCCTTCAAGGCGCCTGGGCCTTGGCCCTTTGGACCTTGGCCCTTCCCTCCTCCGGTTTTCCCTCATGGGCCCTATTTCCCTAGGAAGTTTGGCCCATTAGTGGAATAACTCTTCAAATTAGATTTTAATATTATATTTAATATTAATTACACTAATTAATATGTAAATACATATTAAAAAATCCCTTGACCCGAAACACCTTTCGGTTCCCTTTCGATTTGCTCCGAACGAGTTCGGATCTTTCGGCGGAACATTTTCGGTCCTTTATTCTTTCTCCATACAACTTCGGATCTCTTCGCGGAACGATTCCGGCCTTCTCTCTTTCTCTACTGTGATTTCATTTTACGAATGATCACTCTCGTCGTACCCTTAAGTGTATCCTCTCACGGCTTGGGAATGCTATAGACATGATCTGTATCAATGATCAATAGAGGGACCAGGGATATCCATGTGACCCCTATGCATTCCTGATGACAATGTTGTTTGAACCGTCTAAATGTAGCATCCTCTTCCTTTTGTTTCTCGATAAACTTGTCCGAGATCCGATCAATGGTATCCTCACCAAGCCAGCCGTTTGTATCTTTACCCGTCATGTGGGTGAACAAATCCCGATCTGGCAGTCACATGTCATCTACTGTTCCTGCGGAATACCCAACGTACACCTTTATAGGCACCGCATTACCAGATGACGTTTGATGCAGTCAAAGCAACCTAGGGAAACAGTGAGTAATATGAACTCATGGTCTAAGGAGAAGGAGTCTAGGTATAGCTGTTGCAACAATGAACTATATGAATTGATCGTGTTGCAATCCTTCGAGGAATTTCCAACCACATCATTCTCCAATGATATGATCTCGTTGTCAGTCGGCATAAATGCCCATGATCTTGAAACTAGATCATCTTCGTGATCAACGAACTAGTATGAATAGAGGCTACTAGGGGCTTGGTTGTTTCATACCACACATGTACCAATGTTTCTACTTGGCACAGTTATAGCACAATATGAAACTATTATAAACTAATTGAGATATGACAACAAAAACCTACTCATTATTTGCCTCTAGGGCATATCTCCTTCAGTCTCCCACTTGCACTAGAGTACAAATAATCCAGCTTGCATTTTACTCGTATAAACCATATACCATATGCGTTTACAGATCATGCATGCTCATGGGAAACGTCATGTCCATGTTCTGTTTTACCAGATCATTATGTCTTTTGCAAATCGTTAATGTCTTCATAATTTTGACATTCACACCATTATCATATAATGGGTCGAAGTATTTGTTCGGCAACAAGGTGAGACTTTATTTCTAGTGTTTATGATGACGGTCGTTTTTCACTGTTGTCATCTAAACTTCGAAACACACTTTGCTATCATTTGTGTATATACTATAGTCATGGCAGCAGAACGAGGCTGGATTCCAGGAGCTTACAGTGACGTTAGATAAACCTCGAGGGCTTTCTCATGGGCACTGGGCCCTGGGACACATCATTCTATGTAAAAAGCGAACTAGCCCCGCCATAACATTATACATCACATCAGATGCAACCTTTATACTTCTACATCTATGTAGATCCTAGTGCATGAAATGCAACTATGCCACTTACATTGCTTCTTGCTACTTAAGTAGAAACTTAATTTTGGTTCAGTGATCAACTCAGGAATCACTTAAAGACATGTTCTTACAGTTAAGACTTTGTCCTACCAACCAGAACCTCGGGTCACATTACATCGAGTATACAACATGGTTTTATGGAAGAACCTATGACTGAGGCATAGGAGATGCAACGCATCTCCTTCTCTCAGCCATAGTTGCAATACTCAATGCTTCATACGGTAATAACTTCTTTCTTACCTTGTTCCATTCTGAACTTCTTCAGAACCTTGCTTAGGACATTCTGAACATCTTTTAGAATCAAGTCTAGGAAGCATTCGACATTCAGTGTTTATTAAACTCACCAATCTATTTTGATAGATCTTATTGTTTAATGACTTCAACTTCATCCTAACTTAAATATTATTAACACCAATCACATCATTCACATATATTGTCCACATATCCCTGAATGATTTCATGCTCCCACTCAAATATGACATTCATGTTTGAGATCCAGGGATTTCACTTAGGTCCCACTCAAATATGACATTCATGTTTGAGATCCAGGGATTTCACTTAACTCCCACTCAAAATATGTCAGCTACATATTATGAATTAGCCAAGCTGATTTTCTCCCACTCAAATCTAGGTCCTCTCGATAATCTTGGACATTCCAAAATTCTTTGATCATAATCAATTTGAGAATTCCAATTACGAGACTTCAATATCCATATATTTCTAGTGTAAATCCAAAAGATTTAAGCATCACTACTGTTGTAGTCAACTCCTTGAATTTGTCCAAACTTGTGACAAACCGAGCTTTTTATCATTCATTAAGTTTCATTTCCTTCTTATGACTTTGTAGTCATTCAGAAATATCAAGTAAACTTCTTTACTTTGATAAGATCAAGTAACATGTTACTTTGCAATCTTAAATGTAACTTAATATAGGAGTTTATGACTCCTAGTCATTTCATCCACTCAGGTCCATCACGCTTCTTTGTAATTCGTAGGTACGTCTTGTTCAAAACATGACAAGTGAATCAATAATATAATTCCACAAACTTGTAGAATATATAGATGAATCCTACTTTCTTAAGTAAAAGTATTTACTTGAAACGTTATGATCATTATCATTGGTTTCTCCTCTATTTGTAGAGTTTGGATTCAGGAAACAAATTCCGCTGCGCCACTCAACAATTCAGAGGTAAGGTCAAATACCTTGTTTTGATCTTTTACTTTCTTCCACATGTATCTTCATCAAGACACATCAACTTAGGACAACAATAGGTTTGTCCCTTGTGGATGATGCATTCATAGCTACCTAACAATGCTCTACAAAGACTTGTTTATTCACCACGACTTCGACTTGTCGAAATCTCCAGAAACTCGGACGTGCCATAACACTTATGGTGTTGTTTCCATGAACCTTTCGGATGCTCCTTTGTATTTCAAATGAGTGTTTGATTATTTTGATCTTTAACTCTAAATGACAACTATAACCCCTATAAGGGATAATATCATACCATATGTATCTAATACATAATGATTATGATGTTTAGACATTTCAACACAGATTGAATTCGTCCAATTATCATAATTTGTGAAACATCTTTCACAAGTCCCTTTTATGCTAAATTTAACTTGAATACTTTAGTCATGTCGATCAAATCGAAGAGACTTGTTAACTTAGTTAATTCAATATCCCATTTATTTATGAACTCATTTGAACAATTCAAATCGTTTCAAACTTGATGTTTTATTAAGTAAATACACTTATTCAATTAAGTCCATAATAAATGATTTCCACTACTTGTTGAAAATATGATACATCATTATGTATAAGTTTCAACATTTCTTCCCATATCACCGTTTTACCAGAATGCGGAGTTTTAGTCATTCTGCCCAAGGGGCATGGTTTTGCAAAGTCTCTAGATTATGCATCTAGGACCCTGATATTTCATAAAGAACCTGCAATAACCAAAATGACTTAAACTGTAGTGTCTTTTTATTATTAAGCTTTGGATATCTTTTAGCATTCTAATCCTTTATAAATGTTTAAACCATTATCATTAACATAGTGACGAGAATGACTTGTTTGTAATCATAATGTGACCACAACGGTATTGTTCATAAGATTAGTACAAACTGGCTTGTAACTTGTTCACATGAATAATCGTCTCGCCCAAAGCAAGACACACATACAAGGATTACAAATTTACATTCAAGTCCACTAATCCAAATGACAAACTTTTAGGAAAGAGGTGATGTCGTCCATCAACTGATTTGCTTGCCGTCATCAACTCACGTTGCCTCAAAACCAGCAATTCTCAAACAGATCCTCCTGTTTTCATAAAACAAGACAAGTATCAAATACTTTGCAAACTGCAACGAGTTTTGCAAGAACCACATTTATAATTTGTATATCTAACATATACCTTTTTCATCCATGACCTCCTTTTGCAATCAAGCCCTTCTAAGAGTTCTTAACTCTGATGCAAGATCGCTAAGTGTTTTTCCAAATAGTCTCTTTTCATCCATGATGGAGGAAAACCCATCCAACGGCTCATACACTATGTGCCATATTCTGTAGAATACAAAATGCAGCCCAATTCTCCATCGAATGGAGGATGGCTTATTGGATGATTATGAGAAAACACAAACATTACGGAGTCATCGAATTATCTCTTAATGGTTATCGTATCAAGAAGAGAAGATCACTTTGTACGAGGATATCCCTCAGGCGTGGGTATTAATCTAAGAAGTTGGACCCTTTTTCTAAGTTCCATATTAAGAAATATATTCCCATGGTTGCAAAGGACCTCAATGGGATAGGCTAAGATCTACTAAGATATTTGCAAATATACATCTAGACTAAGTTTATAATTATAGATCAATTTATAATTGGTCTCCACTAAAACGGTCATCCCCTAGACGATTTTAGTGATCGCATGATCCCTATCCTCTGCACCTCCCCCGATCATCACGGCCATCAGTGCATTATCAAAGGTAGACATTCAACAATGTCAATCACATCATCCATGTGACCCATGCTCGATCTTTCGATCTCTTGTGTTCCGAGGACATGTCTATACATGCTAGGATCGCCAAATCTAACTTGTGTGTATTCGCTGTGCAACATGGCTTACACCCACTGTATGTGAACGTAGATATGTCTGACACCTAGGCCTGTAACCCTGGATCGCTTCATACCGAAGAACTTTCTTGGTGGTGCACACACAAGGGGAACACGGAACATTGGAATTAAATAGGGATTATCTTATTTGCTACCGTTGAGTATCTAAATACTAGCACACAATAAGATGTAAAAACTGGTATCAACATCATATGTATAATGTGATATGATATGGTCTTTCTTGCGCCTTGATCTCCATCAAGCGCTCCGGCATGATCTCCATCGTGCTCTTGGTTTGACGCCAAGTCCATGATGCCACCACCAGGTCGTCCATCGGAAAGATGACTATTACTATATTACTTAGTAACAGAAAAGTAAACTACTTTACCTTCGCAATGACCAATGCCATATCATAATCACATGCCCCTACAAAATAAAGTTAGACGCCTCTACTTTATCTATTGCAAGTTTTACGTGGTTGTTAGGGCTTTCGTACTAGAACCGTTTCTAAACTACGAACTTTCCAACCACAACATGGATCCGACAGTTGTCTCTACTACACCCCTTTCGGGGCCCTCC
The DNA here is from genome assembly GCA_910589775.1 of Avena eriantha. NCBI lineage: Eukaryota > Viridiplantae > Streptophyta > Magnoliopsida > Poales > Poaceae > Avena > Avena eriantha. The sequence goes on from OU342743.1 coordinate 502,443,744, forward strand.
GTTGTAAATGCTATATCAACTATCGAATGAGAGACAGACACCCGCTAGCCACTTATACGGTACAAGCCATATGTTGAGCGTGGAACAAGTCTCGCGTACGAATACGCGTAAGGTCGGTCCGGGCCGCTTCATCAAACAATACCGCGATATAAACAAATACATGTTAGAGGGTAACAACTAAGGGATCAATACCCGCACAATACTTGTGCGTACTGGCCGTACAGCACTCCTACGCATGGATCGGCTCTGATACCACTTTTGGGGATCGACGCAGAAAACAAAAAAATTCCTACGACAGAACCCCAGAAACATAGCCTAGGATCTATCTATGTAGTAATGCGGTAACGTCGGAGTGTAGAGAGTACATACCCTTGTAGACCGTACGCGGTTAACGTTCCGCGGGGAACGTGGTTGATGTAGTTGTACTCGAAGCCGACCTCAAGGTCGCGAAGCTCCTCGCAGGTCACCCCTTGCTCCTTGTTGATCTTCATCATCTTCATCGTGCAACAGCTCCGGCTCACGACATTTAAGTGCCCCAAGTGTTGCGCCTCGTGTCTTCGTACACATCCGGTGCACGATGAGACCTCGGGTTCCCCGATCCCGCCGGGAGTGCGGAAGTTGATATCCGGCTAGGAATCCCTGCAGCGCAACGGCGTACTGCAGGTGTGCCTCGATCGCACAACCCAGACTTGGGTCCATGGTCACGAGGCATGGAGGGAGAGACAGAAGGAGGAAGTCAACCAAAGGACCTCTCCAAATATTGGTGTGTTAATCCCACCCAGGGCACGTCTTTATATAGGGGGAGGGGGTGTTCCCTCCCCTTTGGGTTTCCCATGTGGGACTAAACAAGGGAGAGAGGGGAAGGGACGCATGGGCCACATGGGCCACCAGCCAGGGGTGGGCCCCACCCCGTGCGCAGCCGTAGGCTGGCCGGGTGGGCCCCTTCAAGGCGCCTGGGCCTTGGCCCTTTGGCCCTTGGCCCTTCCCTCCTCCGGTTTTCCCTCATGGGCCCTATTTCCCTAGGAAGTTTGCCCATTAGTGGAATAACTCTTCAAATTAGATTTTAATATTATATTTAATATTAATTACACTAATTAATATGTAAATACATATTACAAAATCCATCTTGACCCGAAACACCTTTCGGTTCCCTTTCGATTTGCTCCGAATGACTTCGGATCTTTCTGTGGAACATTTTCGGTCCTTTATTCTTTCTCCGTACAACTTTGGATCTCTTTGCGGAACGATTCCGGCTTTATCTCTTTCTCTACTGTGATTCCATCTTACGAATGATTGCTCACATCGTACCCTTAAGTGTATCCTCTCACGGCTCGGGAATGCTCTAGACATGATTTGTATCAATGATAACAAAGGGACCATGGATATCCATGTGACCCCTATGCATTCCTGATGACAATGTCGTTTGAACCGTCTAAATGTAGCATCCTCTTCCTTTTGTTTCTCGATACAACTTGTCCGAGATCTGATCAATGGTATCCTATACCTTTGTTCAATCTCGTTCACAACAAGTTATGTTTTCTTGTTACCGTGATATTACATCCTCGTGACCTAGTCACATGTTGCAACATTTATGGATGTAATCTCACCAAGCCGGCCGTATGTACCTTTACCTGTCATGTGGGTGAACAATTCCCGATCTTGTAGTCACATGTCATCTACTGTTCCTTCGGAATACCTAACGTTCACCTTTATAGCCACCACATTACCAGATGACGTTGGATGCAGTCAAAGCAGCCTAGGGAAACAGTGAGTAATATGAGCTCACGGTCTAAGGAGAAGGAGTCTAGGTATAGCTGTTGCAACAATGAACTATATGACTTAATTGTTTTGCAATCCTTCGAGGAATGTCCAACCACATCATTCTCCAATGATATGATCTTGTTGTTAGTCGGCATAAATGCCCATGATCTTGAAACCCAGATCATCTTCGTGACCAACGAACTAGTATGAATAGAGGCTACTAGGGACTTGGTTGTTTCATACCACACCTGTACCAATGTTTCTACCTGGCACAGTTATAGCACAAAATGAAACTCTTATAACCTAATTGAGATATGACAATAAAAACCTATTTATTATTTGCCTCTAGGGCATATCTCCTTCAAAGACTGCCACCACGCGCCCTTGCCCGTCCTCATCCTCATTTCCTCTCCCTCGCGCTTGCTCTTCCTCTTTTCCCCTGCAACCCGAAACCCTAGCTCGCCGTAGTTCACTATCCCCGCCACCACAGACCACCTTCAGACCAACCTGGGGCACCATCATGCTCGCCCCGGTCTCCTCGTTCGCATCCAACCAAGCTTGTAGGCAAGCGCACCGTGAATCGTGTGGAATTGAGCTCTGCATCCTGCGGGCTGTCGCAGACATCACTGTCGATTCGCCGTCTTCCGAGTACCTCTAACCTCAGCAACCCCTCTGCTTCGATCCCGGTGAGCCAGCGGTGCTCAGGCACCCTTTCAATATCTCCCTCTTGCCCTAGATCGATCTGCCATCATTGCTCGTCGTCCGCCGCAGCCGTAGCTAGCTTTCGTCATTGCTCCGACGACCGTTTACTAGCGGCGCCGCCACTATTAGGTTCCCCACATCACGCAATATCAAACCTAACCAACCATGCTTGCTAACTCAGCTTAGATTATCACCGGCGACCACCAACTAGCGGTAGTGGCCGTGCTGACGTCACCCCAACGCCGCACTCACGCCATTCGGGTCCCGCCAGACGCGTTTGACTAGGGCGTCGTCTGCGTGGCAGATGACGTGGTCCTGACCCCACTGGTCAGTGACCCTGGCTAGGTTAGGTCCAAGTGTAAAAAGGATTCTTTGTTTAGTAATTCGATAAAACAATATAAGTTAAAATATAAATAAATTTCAGGAATTTAAGAAAATGATTAAATCTTAGAAATTGTATATCTTTTGTTTTATAACTTAGAAAAATATATATCATATATCAAAATGTTCAGAAAAATAAACTCTATTCTATAAACCTATTATCATACTTTATTTTACAACATAAATAAAATAATAATAATTATTAGCAAATATCCTATTAAGGATAAATCTTAAATAAATATATTTTAAAATCAGAAAAACAACTATAATATATCAAAATTTGTAGAAAAATAAAATATACATTTAGAAACATATGTTGTAAATTTCGTGTCACTCAAATAAATATTATTATTTATTAAGCATTTATAAAGTGATAAAACTTATAAAAGTCATATCTTATTATTTAAAAATCACAAAAATACTCATAATATACCAAAATGATCACAAAAATAAAATACATACTTTTAAAATATCATACTTCATAATTGAAATAAAATAAAAGATAAATTCCTAATTAATCTTATTTAAATCATTTCTTTTATTTTAACCCATTATATAAATCTTTAATATTGCCTTTATCATTATTCAATTAATGTCTAGAAGTATAAGAACAAGCTCAAATAATGTTTATATGAAACCGAATATGGTTCTAACTATTTTAAAATGTTGTTCCTTAATTTCTCATTAAGAGTAATCATATTTTGTTCCTAAAATAATTTCATCAAGTATAAAATCATTAAATATAGTGTATGGTTTGTTAGGAGGATTTTATTTATTTATAAAATCATCTAGGTAATATTTATCCAGTTCTTGAAATAATTATTCACTTAAAAAAATCTAAACAAACTTTTAATTAATTAAAGTAATGCTTTGACCCATGTTTATAAAATATAAGCATTACTTCTAAAATAGGTAAGTGATTATATTCACTTATAGTATTAAGAAAACCCTACTCCAATAAGGACAAACAATACCATTATTTCACCTTTAGGAAGCATTATGAAATAAAACAACATATAATGTTATCTTGTATTCAATACATATAAGTCTCCACTATAAGTGTTGTGATTATTCAAATATAGTGATGCTTTCCTTTTTAGTAGCTATAATTAGAAAGGAACCCTAAGAGTGTTAACTTCAAATTTAAATGCTTTTGTCTAGTTAAGTAATATTTTCTTCAAGAGTTATTATTTTAAGCAACATTAAAAGTAATCTTTAAGCATTTCTATAAAGGCTTTACTTGATTAATAATCTTGCTTAAGGAATCTTTTAGATAACATGCCTCAATTGCGTGCTTTAATATTGTATGCTACTTGTTGTATCTACTTATTGTTTCACACACTCTCACAAGCTTTAATAAGAATCACAAGTGTGAAATTGGTTTAAAAGTGCAACACATTCCAAAGAACTCATCGCAAGCTTCAAACCCTAGATCAAATACAACTAGTCCAGGGATTCGCGTTTATCAAACTTCATGACATTACTTATGCATAATTGCATCTTTCTTCTTTAAACATTTGTTGTTACCGGACCAATGATGTTGCTTACATAATTTGGATATTCTATTGCTTCGAAGATCGTGAGTGCATAATCTTGCAATCACAAAAGGCAAGTTCACAACTTGCTCATGTCCTTTGATTATTTTCTATCAAATTCTTGTAACTCAAATGTTGTCCTCACCTGCATTTCAAAAAGGTCAGAAAACACTATTCTCATAATAATATGATTATGGATTATTTACCAAATGGTAATAATCTACTCATATAGTTCTAGTGGTAAAGGAACATAATATCTAAGACTTAACAACCAATGTTGCCAGTGATTCTAGCACTGTATATTATACGTTAACCATGAGATTTGGAATGGGATGGAGAAGTCAGCAGGATCTTCTTCCTTTCGCATGGACAGATGACCTTATCTTGAGGTTGTCGCTTCCTTGTGGGGACTCAATAGATGGGTGGGACTCCTAGTTCCCCGCAATATTGGTGTCTAGACTTTCCGTGAGGGGATGTCGTAGGTATATCTACCTATATGGGGGTTGTCAGGGACATGATCTGCTCACTTGAGTCTCCAAGGGGTTGTGATGGTTATATCTTCCTATATGGGGGTTAACAGAGGTATATCTGCCTAGGGAGGTTGTGTCTTCATGTGGGATCGTGGAGAAGGGCAGTGATTGGCTTGGATCTTAGACTGGGCCCCATACCAAGGAAGTGTGGACAAGCTCATGACTTGGATGTCCAACAAGGCTAAGGTCTCTCATGGGTAAAGTAACGCACCTCTGTAGAGTGTAAGAACGGTGACATGTTACTCCCTATTCCGGGAAGGAGCTACAAACGCGGCAGGAAAGGAACTCCATGAAAGTTCTGGTCAGCCTGTGAAGGCTGTCAGACATAGTTTTCATAATAAAAGCAACCTTTGAAGACATGTTTATGAAAACCTGCATTGCCTATGACCTTTGGTGTATGGCTGTAGAGATAGTGCATCATACACTCCTTTTTAGTGAACTTGCTGAGTGCGCCCATACTCAACCGTACCTTCTTAAACCTTGCTAAGTTCTAAGTTCTTGAAGATGACATCAACATCCATTTCTACTCAAGAAACCATCATCGGCAGCTCAAGTCCTTCAATAAAGTCAATGAAGTCAACATATACATCAACCAAAGAAAAGGCGAAGATCTTGATTAGATAGGAGTAGATACTCTAGCCATAACACCTGCTTTTGTAGAGCATTGCACTAGCAGCAATTGTAAGTCAGATCGTTTAGATGCTAGTCTTATCAGCTAGATAGTTCTGAGTTATTATTTCTGGTTCTTCTTTGTAAGAAGTTTCTTTCTTCCTCTTTAACCTAGAGTGTTCTGTGGATCTTTTGTAAAGAGTCGAGTTGTAATCTATAGTCATGTCTTGGACCTGCTATGTTTTTGTTGTACCACTTTGAGGGATGTAATACTAGTGAACAGTGTTTCATTGGTGTTATGTCAACGACTATAGTGTATACATCATGTAGTGGTATGATGGGTCACCGCAGTTGGTATCAAAGCATATGCTTTGACCTTAGGATTAAAACCCTTTTAGGAAGATCTGTAGGTTGGATAGTGACTATAGGAGCCATCTTATCTAAACCAAGATTTGTGATGGGTATCCACTTGAGCATAAACCTTGTCACACATAAGTTCGATGTTTTATCATCTTTCTTAAGGAGTAGTTATATGTCTTCTCTGTAGAAATGTCATTTGAGTGTAGCTCTAAATAGGTACAACACCATTACATTATCTTAAGTAAGTAAAATATCAAAGAAGATTAGGACTAAGAATAGGATATCAGGTGGAGTAGTTTAAATGGTGTAGTCTATCCATAAGATCCATGTAAGGTAGCAAAATGTTTTCATTATATGATAATGATAGGCTACATGATGAAGACCATTAGAACATGTATAGATGTAATGGGAAGTAAATCATGTGGGATTCACTTGAGAATTCTACGTGATGAAGTACAATTTGGTTTAGAATCAACTATCGTATGATAAAAAGAAGAGTTGTCGTGGTGAGGTTAGCTCTCCAATCATGATGAATATGTAAATCTTAACAAGTTCATGGTGGGAATAGCTCCAAGACCATGATAAGTTTGTAATTAGAACAAGTACTCAGTAACAATTCTTGTCATAATAGTAAGTAAAGAACAGTGTAGGTCTATGATAGAAGTCATAGGTGTCATAACCTTATGATAATTTTTGTATTAAGATAGTAACTACAATTTTGTTAGTAGTTTTGAGAGATCATGTGAGGATAGTTTACGATAGAATGGAACATTGGTAGTCTTTAGTAGTCCTAACAGAAAAGTAAGTGGTTAGTCAGAACCAAAGTGAGATCACCTTGCTTCAAATTATCCTATTGCAATTGAGCAATTTGGGTAATTATTGAGACAAAGAGTAGTTTGACTTCTAAGTGCTAAGTATCACAAAGTAAACCTATACTAGGAGGTGTCATATACTACACAACTAAGCCTGAATTCTAGAGGTATTATACTCAACTACTATATTCTGGGCTTATAATATGTGTGTTATATGTACTACATTTGGATTTCTTGGGTTTTCTTGGATCTTCTTGATTGACTAGATTTGTGCATGAAGTTTGACTTGATGTGCAAATGCATGTTGCATCATCAACTTATTACTTGATGTTATAGACCTAGATAGATAAGGGCATTCATGTAAGGGAGTGACGAGTTTCGAAGATCAAGATGAAGACTTGCAGGAAGAAGGAAGCCAAATGTAAGAAGTATCAATTCTATTTTGAAGGATTGATCAATCCCAACACATTATGAGTTGGCAATAAGAAGGATTTTTAATGCAGAAAAGGTGTGGAGCAACATGAAGGAATGAATTTAAGTTCACTCAAGATAGGTGATGTTGCTCATAAGCTAATGAAGTAGTTGTCCCAAGATCATGGAAGTAACATGAAAGGGACCAAAGAAGAAGTCTTGGAAGAACAGTGGTATTCAAGCTCTGACAACTCGGAGAGAATGCCAATATTAAGTCGAAAACACGTAGGGTAATTCATACACCTAGAAGGATCCACAGCTGGTATCCGTAGTTGGTATTCTAGCGGTTTAGCTAATTAGGTCATCTTTGTATGATATAAAGAGCATAAAACTTGCCCTAAGTTAAGAGATACATAAAGGAGTATAAAATTTTAAGAGAATGGCTTTCGAGATGCTTCGCAAAATCAAAATTACCAAAGGAATAATATCTAAGAAGATAAAAGTAAGATACGTAACGTTGGAAGATTCATTTCGGAGATCCACAGTTTTGTGGGTATACCTCATATTCTATCGTGAGACCTTCCAGAGGTAAAGTATAAGCTGGGAAGAGACCGCTATCCTAACTATTGAGTTAGTGGGTATTATACATGTAGTTTAGAGACCATTAGGAAACCCCAAGGGGGAGAGTAAACAATAAACACTGAAGTGTTGTTGTCCAACTTTCTGACTAAAGGTTGGAGAAGAAGTACTGAGTCATGATGAGGTTAAGCCTTATTATTATAAGGTTATAAGAAGTCATCCGTATAAGCAGTATTCTCAAGAGTATGTCTGGATGAAAGATCAAAGGAAGTATAATAGATTAAACCTAGTGGACTAGTTCTTAAAAAACAACTCATAAGTTGTCCTTAAAGGGGGAATAAATTACTCCAATAAAGGCCAGTGTAGTGTAACAGGAAAACTTGATTGGAATGGACTAAATGTGTCCAAAACCGATCTTAAGTAGGACTATGAAGACATTACCCAAGATATTGTTGTAGAAGAAGTTATACTACATATAGGAAATGACAGTGGGTATTTTCAAGTATGAAGAGAATTCAGGGAAAAAGATTAGGAGATGGGATAACACAATTATCCCCAATTATGATCACAAAGTTAAGAAATATTGTGATCAATACAAGTTAACACCTTATTCCAAAATGTAAGAGAGTACAAACTTCGGGGACAAAGTTTATTTTAAGGGGGAGAGTCTATAACATCCCAACATTAGAGCTTAGAAATAAGCTGAGATAAGGTGTGTGCATTGCATTCATGCATAGAATATCTGGATAATTTTCGCGCTTTTAAATAAAACTTGTCAAAGTGATTGAAGCTGATCTTAACTTGGTGGAACTGAAGTAGATCATCAAGTTGATTGCGATAAATTTCAGTACGACCTTTCCTAAAACCTTATCTTTGGGTAATATAATTTGATCTAAGGGTAGATCAAATGTAATAAAACTAAGTCACAAAACACTACTTAATAAGGACATCTTCTAGAGATCATTACATGGTATTCCATACAACAACTCGAGGATGAATACTTAATATTCTAAAGATTATGTCAAGGTATTATCTACCACAAACCCTGAATACCAAGTTAAGTATATAACTTAAGTAAAGAAACCCCATAACTAAATCTTGAAACACTTGTTTGCCATAGTTATTCCTACCATGGGTATCATGGTAGTTCTTAAACATTAACTCTTATCACAAATAGGGAGAAAATAGAAGTCAAGCCAAGAGCATTCATCTTATATCTTTGTTCCCATATTAGTAGGTGACATTTCTATTTAACCAAGTACTAGTGTCAATTGATCATCAATGTGTGTGATCAATTCTTGACCTAGCACATATTAACTCTTAGCTTTGACCTATTATATTGACCTTCCACAGGCCAAAGTAAATTAGTAAGAAGAAGGAAATAGGCGGTAGAGTGTGCCATCATCAATGGAATGTGATCCTTAGTGGTGATCAAACCATTTGGTGTTGGAGGAGTTAACTCACTCATGAGTTCACTAGAAGAAGCATCTAAATCTAAGAGTTAAGATAGTGATTATGGAGCTATGAGAAAGCTAGAAGTATTAGAGTATCCAATGATAATCTTGTTAAGACAAGTAGATATGAATATGGAGTAATCTTTCTTAACAAGATAATCCTATAGAAATACTAGTACAAGCCTACTACTTCGTTGATGATAGATCTTGATCAGACAATTAGAAGCCTAAGCTTTGCATGATCAGAGGTTGGTGGTCATTACTCTCAAGTCACTTGAGAATAGATGACTAGCTGATGAAGAAGTGTTGTGAGAGTACCAAAGTTAGGAAAAACTTTAGTAAAGTAAATCATCTAGCTTGATCATGAGAAGTCAAGCTAGAGTTTGCTGAAGTATACAATATGAGTTGTATGGAGTAGTTGGAGGCATAGTAGTTTAACCAAGCTAATACAAGAACAATATTGTATTATGGATAATAGTACCATACCCATTACAGAGGATTAGTATCACATGTGATATACAGAGCATTGTAATCTTGCAAGCCTTGAAAGTAGAGGCAATATTATCATAAAGGGGTTTAGGCATGGAGTTAGAAGTAGTTACATTGATGGATTCTTCAAGGGTAGCTAAGTAATAGAAGTTATGTATAGAAGAATGGAGAATGAGAATTATTGAAGTGGCATGACCATGTCATCATATGATGATGGATATGGTGGTGTCAGATGATTGTTTTATTCAGGAAGATGTGAACTTTGTGAATAAGATGAGAGAGATTTATAGAGTATATTTAGGAAAGTAATTCCTTATCTACAGATAAGCTTAGTGAGGTATTAAGGTAAGTATTATATATAAGCCTTAACTAAGATCATATAAAACCATGACAAGACCCATGTCTACACCTTTGTTTAAAATCCTAGAATAAAGAGGATAGTTAAACCAATTCCTATTTTTAGGCACTCAATGGATAATATCTCTTAGTCAAATGAAATGTCTAAAGAGATAAGTAGAATACCAGTTGAGAGTGTATTAATGGAAGCCTTGTGTAACATCTAAAAAATATTAAAGGAGAATATCATTTTCCAATTAACCAAAATTAGGGTTAACAAAAACTTTTTATCTTAAACAATTATGAGTGTGTTTGTTATTGATGTATGAATGCATGTTATGCCATGTTTGTTTGTTATATATGATAAGAATTAGTTTAAGGATCAAAACAATATCATGTAGGTTAGATCAAAACCAACCAAAGCAAAAGAAAATAAAAATATAAAGCATATGACCTAATGGTCAATTTTGCCAAAGATAACACCTAGCCCACTTTGGGCATCTCTAGTAAATGATTTCAAACAGAAACAATTCCATTTCATTTCTCCCCTTTCTAGACCAAGTGACAATGAACACAAGTGAACTTTCAAACCTTACAAAAACAAATTCAAATTCTTTTAGAGGACATTTCAAAATTGAATCCATCATAGGCATCAAGATAGCCATTTTTCCAAAACCCTCAAAACCTTCTCCACTTGGCAAACCTTTACAACCAGAGACACTCAAGCATATGATCAACCAACCCACCAAATATAATTTGAAAATTCAAATAATTCTTTCATGTGGCAATTTGATCGAACACTTAGCAGGCACAATACACATCTACCAACTATACATTGTTGTGATCAATCTTGTGATCATCTATGTACCACACTAAGCCTCCAGTACTCGCCCACGATCACCCCAGTACCAGCCCATGTAGTGGCGCCTCTATCACTCACCCAAATGACTAGTGACAGCCCATACCTGAGCATACCATGCCGTCCGAACATGTACACGATGCCACAAGCCTCACCGCCCTCGTCCACGACCACTAGGAGATAGGCGTGACCTCACTGCACCCCTAGTGTATGCCTCAGCCAACGATAGCCAATGGAGACACCAGCGCAGCTGCGCCCATTTACTCTGTCTGACATGCCGAGCGCATGCCAGAGCACCGAGCCATCTCGCGCAACCACGATGCGCCTCTCTCCCGCGTGCATAAATGCCCTCGCCGCGACGCCATCGACATCCCAGACACACCCGTTTGATGTCGTGCGACCTGTGACCACCGTATGCCGTGACGAACACCCGCGGTACCCGAGCAGAGCATGGACGTCCCGTCCGATTAAGACCGCTCCTCGCTGTGCCACTATGCACATGACGATCGCCAAGGAGGACCACATCGACCTACACCCTCAGCTATGCCGCTAGCGCCCTATAGCGATGTCGCCGACGAGCCTGAGCCATGCCCTAATGCTCCCTCATCGGGGTATAAATAGACCCCACCCCTTGCCTCAAAAAACACCCCACTCGACTCACCTCTCACCCAGAAACCCCTCTGACCCATCCCCGAAGCAAGGCGAGGACCGCAGTGCTGGAATTTCACCGGAGCTTGCCGTTGCTATGGTGGAGCGGAGCCATCGCTAGGAGCCGCACAGGAGCCGCCACGACCACCAATCAAACCGCCGTCATTAACCAGTTCATTCGCCCGCATCGCCGGACCTAGCTAGAGCCCTGGTAAGCCCCCGAGGACCCTCACCGTAGAGCTAGGGTGGAAATCCCCCGCGCACCGTGCAATAGAGACGATGACACTGAGTCGTTGATCGCGCTCTAATCGTGCGACCCAGATTAGAGTGTACCGCTCCGCGTTCGAATAGCCACTGACAGGTGGGTCCAGCGCAAGTGCAGCCCGCTGCGCGTGCGCCGTGTAGTTGGGCCGGCCCAATATTGTTCCTGCGCGTGCCCACGAATTCAAACTTAGATTTTTCCTTTTATTCCAAAACCCTATTCTGTTGTGGATTTCAAAATTGAATTCAGGGATATTTCCAGAACCAAATTGCATAATTCCAATTTTGTTCGAAAGGAAATAAAAACTTCTAAACACTCCCGTTGGATTCAAACAGTTTGAATTTATAGATCACCCATAGTAAAAATAACAAGACAATGACTTTTCCAACTTCGAACATTTTTCTAAAATCAACCCTAAATGCTTTTGAGTTGATTCCAATTCTCAAAAATCACATTTGCCATGCTCTATCTCAATATGTAAAAAATATTTAGTTTTACATGCCGTAGTCATGGGCTCATATTAAAAGAATGGCTATATAGTCATTTCTAGTCATTTTAATCATATTAAAAAGAAATATTAATTTTAAATATATGCCATCTACTTTAAATCACATTCCCAAGTATTGGAATATGTGGTTATGACATGTGTCAATATGATCCCATATTTTATAATTCAAGAATATTAAATCTTATGTATTTTTCAATGAGTAGAAATTGGCTTTCTAAAATAAGATAAATAAGGCCATATTTCATGTAGCGATTGAAATAATGTTAGATCATCTAGTGTGAACCTTTGTGTGATAAATAGAAGTAGTTAAGTATTGTTTGGTGATTGTGTTGCTTGTATTTATTTATAGACGCTAGTACCAACCCGGGCTATGAGGAGGAAGAATTCTACAAAGAAGAAGAGGAGCTCTTCGACAACTGTACCAACCAAGGCAAGCTAAACTATGCAAGATCCACTATGCAAGTTAACATATGCAAGATAAACTAGGATTTCTATAGTGATGCAACCTTGATTACACCAATCCCAAGTTTTACTTGCAAGCTTTATCTTTTCTTCCCTTTACCAAAGTTTCTTAAGTAGTTCATTATTGGTGATTAGTGGAAAATAGGAAAGATGCCATCAAGAGCATAGAACTAGGTTTGGATAGTTACACTTGATTAGCACCCCTCAATAGTGACACCCTCATTGATAGTTGCTAGTGCTAAACTTATATTGATCACTTTAGATGGGAACACTTGGATAAAATGATTATGAAAACCTTAGAATGATGAGTCATTCTATTAAATGTTTTGACATGTGCTATGAAACACAATGATTTGAAGATGATACTGAATGAGGCATGTGCCCTGACTTTGATAAAAAATGATGGTTGGATTCGGATGTGATACCATTCCAACTTTACCATACAACCACAATACCTGATTTGTGTAGGGCTTAAGTGGAAGTTTATGTGTCTTAGTATGGGTTCCCTCGCGGAAAGAGGTTAAGCTAAGTCTACCTTGTGAATATGAATGTCCACCTATGCAGTTCCCGGGATGGCAGATGGCCATGGCTGGGAGGCCAAGCTCATAGGGGAGGTGCCTATACTAGGGTGTGTAATTGAAAGGTTAGGATTGATTATCCGCATACCAAATATGATGATTCAGGGCTATCCCTGATGGATGTATCAAATTTTATGGTGAAAGTATACCACCTCTGCAGAGTGTCAAACTATTCGAATAGCTGTGTTCGTGGTCATGGATAGTTGGAGTGTCCATACTGTTCCGTAATCATATGTTTTCAAAATGACTTGTGACTTGGAAATATGACTTTGACTTGACCACAACAGGGTTGTGGAAATTAAGACTAGGTTCCCACTTGAGTAATCTAGAGAACTAAAATAGGTCTTTACTACTAACTACTTCTAAAATAAAATTAGCTTATTGCAAAGAAGCCTAGAGCTTAGGATTCCTACTAGAATTCTCTTACTTACATTAGTGATAGTTTGCGAGTACTTTAAAAGAACTCATGGCTTTGTCCCTGGCTATTCCCATGGCTAGACTATGAAGAGGACTATTCGGGGGAAGGACAGCAGGACGTCTACGATAACTAGGATCATCTCCTATCATCAGCATTGCCTGTGAAAATGAAGATGGAGACTCTACTACGTTTATTTTCGCTGCTTTGATGTGTATTAAGACTTGATCATGAGATCAACTATTTGTAAGACTATTATGGTTTGTAATGGATGATGTATTGTGCTATACTACAGTCCGAAACCTTCTAGAATCCCCATACAAACACTCCGGAACATTTCCTAACTCAGAAAAAGATCTCCATTATATGAATCTTACTCCCCGGACAATTCTGGAGCTCCTCGTGATGTCCCGAATCCAATCCGAGACTCCGAATAACATTAGGTCTCCAACGCACATTCCATATCTACTTAAAACAACTTCGAACCTTAAGTGTGTCACCCTACGGTTCGTGAATATGTAGACATGACGGAGCCACCTCTCCGATCAATAACCATCAGCGGGATCTGGAGATCCATAACGGCTCCCACATACTCAACGATGACTTCGTGATCGATTGAACCATTAACATACGAAACCAATTCCCTTTGTCTCGCGATACTCTACTTATCCGAGGTTTGATCATCATTATCTCCATACCTAGTTCTACCTCGTTACTGACAAGTACTCTTTACTCGTTCCGTGATATGTCACCCCTTGTGACCCAGTCACATGCTTGCAAGCTAACTAGATGACATTCCACCGAGGGGGCCCAGAGCATATCTATCCATCATATGGATGGACAAATCCCAATCTTGGTCCATGCGCTTCAACACATACTTTTAGAAGACCCAACGACACCTTTATGACCAACCAGTTACGAAGCAGTGTTTGATGTCATCAAAGTACCCATCCGGTGATGGTGATTAACACAACCTCATGGTCGAAGGATTAGGTCACTATGCATTTAAAAGATTATAGCAATACGAACTTAATGACTTGATCTTATGCTACGCTTACTATGGGTGTGTGTCCATCACATCATTCTACTAATGATACAACCTTGTTATTAATGACATCCAATGTCCATGACCATGAAACCATGATCATCTATTAATCAACAAGCTAGTTTAACAAGAGGCTTACTAGGGACTCTCACATGTTTACAAAACACACAAGTATTAGTGTTTCCTAATAATACAATTATAGCATGGGATGTAAACATTCATCATAAACACAAAAATATAATAATAACCAATTTTATTATTGCCTCTTGGGCATATCTCCAATAGTCTCCCACTTGCACTAGAGTCAATAATCTAGATTACATGGTAATATACCTAACACCCATGGCGTTCTGGTGTTGGTCATGCTTTGCCCTAGGGAGAGGTTTAGTCAACGGATCTTCCACATTCAGATCAGTGTGTACTTTGCAAATCTTTATGTCACCATCTCTGACATACTCGCGAATAGCATGGAAATGCAGCTTGATGTGCTTCAGCTTGCTATGTGACCTTGGCTCCTGTGCATTAGCTATGGCACCTGTGTTGTCACAGTAGATGGCCATCGGGTCCAACACACTGGGAACCACGCCAAGTTCATTAATGAACTCCTTCATCCATATGGCTTCTTGCACAGCCTCCGAAGCAGCTATGTATTCCAATTCAGTTGAAGATTTCGCCACAACGCTTTGCTTTGCACTCCTCCAGCTCACTGCAGCACCATTCAAAATAAATACGTATCCCAAATGTGACTTCGAGTCATCCGGATCGGTGTTCCAACTAGCATCGGTGTAACCGTTTACAACAAGCTGTTCATCACCTCCATAAGAAAGAACCATATCCTTAGTCCTATTCAGGTACTTTAGGATATTCTTGACCGCTGTCCAGTGATCCATTCCAGGATCACTTCGATATCTGCTAGTCAAACTAACAGCATGTGCTATATCCGGTCTTGTACACAGCATGACATACATGATAGAACCTATGGCCGAGGCATAGGGAATATTATTCATGCTCTCTCTATCTTCTGCCGCAGCTGGACTTTGAGTCTTACTCAAGGTCTTACCTGACAACATGGGCACAAACCCTTTCTTGCTCTCTTCCATTCTAAACTTCTTTAGAACTTTGTCTAAGTATGTACTTTGTGAAAACGCTATTAGGCGTCTTGATCTATCTCTATAAATCTTGATGCCTAGAATGTATGCCGCTTCGCTAAGATCCTTCATTGAAAAACTATTATTCAAATAGGCTTTGACACTTTTAAGAAGTTCTATATCATTCGCAATCAACAATATGTCATCTACATATAGTACTAGGAATGCTACAGAGCTCCCACTCACTTTCTTGTAAATACAAGCTTCTCCATAAGTTTGTATAAATCCAAAGTTTTTGATTACTTTATCAAAACGTTGATTCCAACTCCGGGATGCTTGCTACAGTCCATAAATAGAGCGCTGAAGTTTGCATACCTTGTCAGCATCTTTAGGATCGACAAAACCCTTGGGTTGTACCATATACAACTCTTCCTCAATGTCACCATTAAGGAACGCCGTTTTGACATCCATCTGCCAAATCTCATAATCGAAATATGCAGCAATTGCTAACAAAATCCTCACAGACTTTAGCTTCGCTACAGGTGAGAATGTCTCATCGTAGTCAACTCCTTGAATTTGTCAGAACCCTTTCGCGACAAGTCGAGCTTTATAGACGGTAACATTACCATCAGCATCTGTTTTTCTCTTGAAAATCCATTTGTTCTCGACAGCCTTACGGCCATCCGGTAAGTCAACCAAAGTCCACACTTGGTTTTCGTACATAGATCCCATTTCGGATTTCATGGCTTCTACCCATTTGTCGGATTCTGGGCTTACCATAGCTTCTTCATACGTCGCAGGGTCATCAGCGTTGTCCACCAACATGCCGTTCAAGGCGGAGTCATACCAATCAGGAGTGGTACGAACCCTCGTTGACCTACGAGGTTCAGTAGTAACTTCGTTCGAAGTTTCATGATCACCGTCATTAGCTTCCTCTCCAATTGGTGCAGGCGACACAAAAACATCTTCCGGTGCTGCGCTACTCTCAAATCCGAGAGAAGGTTCCATAACCTCATCGAGTTGTAGTTTCCTTCCAGTCACTTCCTTCGAGAGAAACTCCTTCTCAAGAAAGGATCCATTCTTGGCAACGAAAACTTTGCCTTCGGATCTATGATAGAAGGTATACCCAATTGTTTCTTTAGGGTATCCTATGAAGACGCATTTCTCCGCTTTGGGTTCAAGCTTTTCAGGTTGTAACTTCTTTACATATGCTTCGCAACCCCAAACTTTAAGGAACGACAACTTAGGTTTCTTACCAAACCACAATTTGTACGGTGTCGTTTCAACGGATTTAGATGGTGCCCTATTTAAAGTGAATGCGGCTGTCTCTAATGCATAGCCCCAAAACGATAGCGGTAAATCTGTAAGAGACATCATAGATCGGACCATATCTAAGAGAGTTCGATTACGACGTTCGGACACACCATTACGCTGTGGTGTTCCCGGCGGTGTCAACTACGAAAGTATTCCACATTTCTTTAAATGCATGCCAAACTCATAACTCAGATATTCACCTCCGCGGTCAGAACGCAGAAACTTAATCTTCTTGTTACGATGATTTTCCACTTCACTTTGAAATTCCTTAAACTTCTCGAAAGTTTCGGACTTATGTTTCATAAAGTAGACATACCCATATCTACTTAAGTCATCCGTGAAAGTGAGAACATAACGATATCCACCACGCGATGCTACACTCATTGGACCGCACACATATGTATGTATTATTTCCAATAAGTCTGTAGCTCGCTCCATTATACCAGAGAATAGAGTCTTAGTCATTTTTCCCATTAGACATGCTTCGCATCTTTCAAGTGATTCAAGAAGTCCATCAGAATGGAGTTTCTTCATACGCTTCACTCCAATGTGACCAAGACGACAGTGCCACATGTATGTAGAATTATCATTCAATTTTATTCGTTTAGCATCTATGTTGTGAACATGTGTATCACTACTATCGAGATTCAACAAGAATAAACCATTCATCTCAGGTGCATTACCATAAAATATATTACTCATATAAATCGAACAACCTTTATTCTCAGACTTAAAAGAGTAACCGTCTCGCAATAAACCAGATCCAGATATAATGTTCATGCTTAACGCAGGCACCAAATAACAATTATTCAAATTTAAAACTAATCCCGAAGGTAGATGTAGAGGGAGCGTGCCGACGGCGATCACATCAACCTTGGAGCCATTTCCAACGCACATCGTCACCTCGTCTCTTGCCAGTCTTCGTTTATTCTGCAGCTCCTGTTTCGAGTTACAAATATGAGCAACCAAACCAATATCAAATACCCAGGCACTACTACGATTACTAGTAAGATACACATCAATAACACATATATCAAATATACCTTTCTTCTTGATGTTGCCGTTCTTCAGATCCGCCAGGTACTTGGGGCAGTTACGCTTCCATTGACTAGCACCCTTGCAGTAGAAGCACTCAGTTTCAGGCTTAGGACCAGCCTTGGGCTTCTTAGCAGGTGCGGCAGCTTTCTTGCCGTCCTTCTTGAAGTTGCCCTTGTTCTTAGGCTTGCCCTGTCTCTTGAAATTGGTGGTCTTATTGACCATCAACACTTGGTGCTCCTTCTTGATCTCCACTTCAGCAGTTTTCAGCATGGATGATAGTTCAGGCAACGTCTTGTTCATGCAGTGCATATTGTAGTTCATCACAAAGTTCTTGTAACTTGGTGGCAGTGATCGGAGGAGACGGTGAATCCCCAACTCATTAGGAATCGAAATCCCCAACTCTTGGAGCTTGTTTGCGTACCTAGACATGGTGAGCACGTGCTCGCTAACGGAGCTTCCCTCTTCCATCTTACAGTTAAAGAACTTTTCGGAGGCCTCATAGCTCTCCATGGCCACGCGAGTCTCAAAAATTAGCCTGAGCTCCTTAATGATCTCGAACGGGTCGTGGTGCTCAAAATGCTTTTGGAGCTCTGCTTCTAAACCGTACAGGATGGCACACTGAACTGTGGAGTAATGATTTTTCCGAGTGGCGTAAACATTCTTTACGTCATCGGTGGCATCATTTGCAGGTGGGTCACCTAGCGGTGCTTCGAGCACATAGGTCAACTGACCAGCCCTGAGGACGATCTTCAGTCCATGGAACCAGTCCCTAAAATTGCTTCCATTGTTCTTAAGCTTTTCTTTCTCTAGGAACGCATTGAAATTGATGGAGGGTGTCGCCATAATCTACAACAAATTTGCAAGTAGTTTAGACTAAGTTTATGATGAATTGAGTTCAAATTTAATACTTAAGTTAACTAGGTGAACTCCCACTCAAAACAACATCCCTCACATTGTCTTAGTGATTACACGAACCAAGTCCACTACACCAAGTCCGATCTTCACGAGAGAAGATGTAGTTTCATCGGCGAACAGTCTTAATGTTCATCATATCATTTATATGACTCATGCTCTACCTTTCGGTATTCCGTGTTCCGAGACCATGTCTGTACATGCTAGGCTCGTCAAGATAACCTTAGTTTCCGCATGTGAAAATCTGGCTTGCACCCGTTGTATGCACACGTAGAATCTATCACATCCGATCATCACGAGATGCTTCGAAACAACGAGTCTTAGCAACGGTGCCAACTAACGGTGAACACTTTATTACTTGATATTTAGTGAGAGGGATCATCTTATAATGCTACCTTCGCGATCTAAGCAATACAAGATGCATAAAGGATTAACATCACAGGCAATTCATAATTAGTGTGATATGATATGGCCCTTTCATCTTGCGCCTTTGATCTCCATCTCCAAAGCACGGACATGATCTCCATCATCACCAGCATTGCGTCAAGGTCAGTGGCGCCGCTTCATGGTTGTCCATCATCACTAGCAACTATTACAACTACTTGGAATAAAGCTATTACAAGATGAATAGACACGCAGGTCTTAACAAAATTAAGGACAACCATTAGGCTCCTGCCGGTTGCCATATTACAACAAGGATCATTGCATACATCAAATATAATCACAATCACATGATGGCCATATCACATCACAAAACCCCTGCAAAAACAAGTTAGACGCCTCTAATTTTCTTTGCATGTTTTACGTGGTTTGGGGCTTTCGAACAAGAACGGATATTACCTACGAAACTGAACCACAACATTGATACAAGTGCTATCAAGTGCAAAGTGTAAATTGGATCTATACTATGGTGGGAGAGACAGACACCCGCAAAGCCACTTGTGCAAAGCAAGTTACACGTCAAGCGTGGAGCAAGTCTCATGTGCGATGACATGTAAGGTTAGCCTGAGCCGCTTCATCCCACCATGCCACAAGATGCAAAGTACACAAAGCAAAAGACGGCACAAGCACCAACGCCCACAACACCATTGTGTTCTACTCGTGCAACAGATCTACGCATAGACACGGCTCTGATACCACTGATGGGTTCGTAGCATGGAAAACAAAAAATTTCTACCTCAAAACGAACAAAACCCAGATCTAATCTAGATAAAAGCCAAGATCTAATCTATTAGACATGTGCAACGAGATAGATCTATACTAACCCTTGTAGACACGAAAGCGTTACAAGATTAGATCTCATGGTTGATGTAGTCGATCACTTGCCGATCTCAAGATCGAGTGGACGATCCTTCCGGCGTCGCGTTCCGGCAGTGCTTCCGCAGTCGGTCACACGTGCGGAGTCGAAGCAGACCTTCCTCTCCTCGTTCCAGCGCACATTCCATATCTACTTAAAACAACTTCGAACCTTAAGTGTGTCACCCTACGGTTCGTGAATATGTAGACATGACGGAGACACCTCTCCGATCAATAACCATCAGCGGGATCTGGAGATCCATAACGGCTCCCACATACTCAACGATGACTTCGTGATCGATTGAACAATTAACATACGAAACCAATTCCCTTTGTCTCGCGATACTCTACTTATCCGAGGTTTGATCATCAGTATCTCCATACCTAGTTCTACCTCGTTACTAACAAGTACTCTTTACTCGTTCCGTGATATGTCACCCCTTGTGACCCAGTCACATGCTTGCAAGATAACTAGATGACATTCCACTGAGGGGGCCCAGAGCATATCTATCCATCATATGGATGGACAAATCCCAATCTTGGTCCATGCACTTCAACACATACTTTCAGAATACCCAACGACACCTTTATGACCACCCAGTTACGAAGCGGTGTTTGATGTCATCAAAGTACCCATCCGGTGATGGTGATTAACACAACCTCATGGTCGAAGGATTAGGTCACTATGCATTTAAAAGCTTATAGCAATACGAACTTAATGACTTGATCTTATGCTACGCTTACTATGGGTGTGTGTCCATCACATCATTCTCCTAATGATACAACCTTGTTATTAATGACATCCAATGTCCATGACCAGGAAACTATGATCATCTATTAATCAAGAAGCTAGTTTAACAAGAGGCTTACTAGGGACCCTCACATGTTTACAAAACACACAAGTATTAGTGTTTCCTAATAATACAATTATAGCATGGGATGTAAACATTCATCATAAACACAAAGATATAATAATAACCACTTTTATTATTGCCTCTTGGGCATATCTCCAACACTTGAGCCATCTAGTGGAGTTTCTCGGAGGCCCGCACCCCGAGTTCTATGGAGCGCAACTCAATGATCAGCTAGGAGGAGAACTGCAGTGGTTGATCGCTGCAGATCTGAGAGGAAAGATGGAGCCACCCACCTCAGAGAAGATACAGTTCACTTTGAGGGAGAACAATTGGCTGGATGGACTATCTAGAGCAATGCAGGAAGCACTTCCCCGTCTGTGTGCATAGAATATAAATCAGATCAATGGCACTCGCTTCGCTCACTACGCAAGACGTGACTCCATGGGACAACCTTTGGCCATGCCAGGACATCCGGAGCTGAAGGATCATGTGGATCACCTCGACTTCATGCTGCATGAGACTCAGAAGGAGCTGGACAACGCTCGTGCCTACGCCAACCAGAAGCACATTGTTGCAACAGAGAAGAACCAAACCCTCGCCATCCTAGCTAAGGAGCACAAGAAACTTCACCGCTAGCGTGACAAGAAGGACCGCATCATTGCTCGCCTCCACCAGAAGGTGGCAACCCTCAAAGAAACCGTCCATGACCAAGAGATTCAGCTTGAGGAGAAGGAAGAAGAAGGTGAATATATTCGTGGGGATATCACTTCTTACCTCTGTGATGATGACGACTACCTAGAGGACATCAACATAGAGTTCCACACCGACGAGGAGGACGCAGATTTCCTGCATGACAGAGAACCCACCAGTTCTGATGATGAGTTTGTATCGTAGGTGTGAGTTTGTATCAGGTCCCAATGTATCATAGAATGACAGAATGGTTCCTAAAACCATCTGCTTAGTAGTTGTGGTGTGTTGTTTGTACTGTGTTGCTTGGAATGAATGAAAAAAAAAGTTGTGGTTTTCAAACTTTAGCAATACTCAAGTTTAAAGCTTTTGAACCAAACCCATAAGCCATAGAAATTTCCCTCTTATCTTATGATCTATCTCAATATTAAGATGACTTGTGGCAACCCCAGTGGTAGCAGCTCATCCCAGGATCCAATGCTTCAGATTCTGTAGATGCTAGTATTAGATCGAGAGGCCGGTAGAGCTGAGCGTCAAGCCAATCTCGCCACTCTTCAGCAGATCTACCAGATGGCACACAACAACTAAGGCCATGGAAATCAGGATCACCATGGATCTAAGCTCATGAACTTTCAAAACACCAACCCTCCTATGTTTAGCAAATCTGATGAGCCCTTAGATGCTGATGACTGGCTTCAATCAATGGAGAACAACTTGGAAGTTGCAAGAGTAGATGCTGCAGAGAAAGTACTGTTTGCCACCCACTATCCGGCAGGTTATGCAAGCTCATGGTGGAATAGCACTCGTACAATGAACAGAGGACAAATGATGACTTGGGAGGAATTCAAGATCAAGTTTAGCAGGACTCATGTGCCCCCAGGTTTGATCAAGATGATGAGGAATGAATTCATGGAGTTGAATCAAGGAAGAATTACTGTGGTAGAATACCGTGACAAATTTCTGTCTCTGGCTAGGTATGGCCCCGATGAGATCGACACCGAAGCAAAGAAGACGAAAGATTCCTGAATGGCTTGCATGATGAGATGCAGACAGTGTTAGTCAACATTACTTTTGACGACCTAGAAGCTCTAGTGGATTCTGCTATCCAGATGGAAGGAAAGATCAATCAAGCTAGTGAGAACCGCAAGCGTCGTATGATGCACCAGCCTAGACCCCACCATACCCCGAAGTACCGCCCCAGCTCGTCTGCAGGATTTGCACCAAGAACCAACAAGGCACCTATGTGTCGTCCGAGCTTTCCCAGTCGTGGTGGAGGAAACCCAAGGCCCGAAGGCCACAACAACAACAACACCAGGAACCCCCATAACTTCAACCGTGCACCGCCAAGGTCCAGCACCACCATCAACAACAACAACAACAATACTACCCTAAGGACTGGAAGCAATGTTGTGCCTATCGTTGGGAAGGACAAGTCAATGATAACCTGCTTTGAATGTGGAGTCACGGGTCATTACTCCAATGAGTGCCCCAAGAAGCTTGTTGTAGCCACCAATGTCACTACACCTGCCCAGCAACAACGTCGTGTCTAGCCTAGAAAGATGTTTGCCCCAAGCAACCCGCACAACCGTACCGGCCGTCTGTTCCACATGAATGCGGAAAAAGCCTAGGAAGTGCCAGATGTCGTGATGGGTATGTTTTCTATTAACTCAATATTTGCAAGAGTGTTGTTTTATTCTAGAGCATCGCACTTGTTTCTTACAGAAGAATTTTGATGCACTAGTAAGATTCAACCAACAAATTTGAAGCATGTTATGATAGTTCAAATACCTGGGTCAACCACCAAAGCTAGAAAAAATTGCAAGGCCGTGCCTATCAGAATACATGGAATAGATTTTTATGCCAATTTAATAGTACTTGGAAGAAAAGGTTTGGAAGTAGTACTAGGAATGAATTGGATATCGAAACATCAGGGATTAATAGACTATGCCAAGAAAGCCATAACCATGACAAGTAGCACCGGAGTATCAGTAGAGCATGTGTCTAAGACGCTTCCCCGTCAATTCAAATGCAACAAGAGTTTATTCCAATCAACCCTAGACCAAGTCAGAGTAGTCTGTGAATACCCCGATGTGTTCCTAGATGAATTACCCGGTATGCCCCCAGATCGAGATATCGAGTTCATCATTGAACTAGTTCCTGGAACTGGACCCATAGCTCAGAGACCCTATAGTATGAGCCCATCCGAATTAGTGGAGCTAAAGAAGCAACTTGACGACATGTTGAGCAAAGGTCAGATACAACCAAGTGCATCACCGTGGAGATCACCTGTTTTATTTGTGGATAAGAAAGATGGTGCCAAACGTTTGTATATGGATTGTGTAACATCCCAAATTTTTAATCAAGGTTATCAAGATCCAAATCACCCAATTTAGGGTTAACAGAAACTTTTTATTATTCAAATAATTATGGATGCATGTGTTGATGCATTAGTATAGCTTTGTGTGTAAATGCCATGTTTGATTGTTCTAAATGATATGAAATGGTTTAAAGGTGAATGACACATCATCTGGACCATTTAAAAACATAATCCAAAGAAAAAGAAATCAAATAAGAATAAAAAGACCAAATGGTCATTTTGACCATTTTAATCCACTAGGCCACTTTAGATGTTCCTAGAAGTCAATTTCAAATAGAAACATTCTCAACCCTTTTCAAGTAAAGAAGTACCAAGGCCCACTTTACAATCTTACAGAAACCTTTAGCAAAACAATTTAAATAACATTTGAAAATTGAATCCAATAGATATGTGAAGATCCCCATTTTTGCAACAACCATCAAATGAGTTCACCTTGCTAATCCCTAGCAACCACAGATGCCCAAGCTTATGACCAACACCCCCACCAAATTTGAACCAAAATTTCGAATTTAAACTTCTTATAGGCATTGTGTCGAACACTTGGTGATCACAAAATAAACTGTCTAACTAATATTGTTCTTGATCAATGCAATGTCGACCCTTTTGTCGCCAAAACGTGTCCCTGGTCTCCCCCGGTCCCAACCAGCACCAATGCACCACTCCCCCTTCGCCGCTGCACTAGTAGAGCGCCGCCCAGAAATGGTCACCGCTGGTCGCCACCGTCCAAGCCGTAGCAGACCACCCCGCGCCTATCTAGGATGCCTAGGAGGATCGCCGCACCCTACCCCTCTCCCTGTCCACTCCTTGAAGACAGCCAGGCTATGGACCACCCCCAGCGACACCGCGCCCACCGTGTATGTGACATGCCGAGCACGCACCCGAGCGTTGCGCCTAATAGGTGTGCACATGGCGCGCCTCGACCGCATCCCGCGCGCGCCGCATCGCCATGACCCCAGGAACCGCCCGGACATGCCCGTGCGCCGCCGCTTGACCCGCAGCCACCGTGAGCCGCGTCGAACGCTGCTTCTGCTTCGCAGAGCACGTGTCGCGCCCGACGAAATGCCATCGCCCCTAGCCGCGCCTTTACACCGTAGATGACCGCAAGCAGACCGCGCATTGTCCGCCTACCTCCGCCCCGGCAATAGCTGCCTGTACCGTCGCCCCCGACGAGCCGTGCCCATGCTGCTCAGTCTCACCGTCAAGCCTATAAAATGAGGCCTCCTCCACCCCAATTCCTCACCACACCTCACTCGCCTCTCACCACAGACCACCCCACCTTCTCCCCGGAGCCAATCGAGTCACCGTTAGCCGGAATTTTGCCGAAGCTTGCCACAGCAGAGGAGAAGAGGCGCCATCGATTGGAGTTGTCCCAGGAGACGTCGCGACCATGCCTAGAACCACTGTCGTCCACCAGTTCGATCACCCCCATCGCCACGTCTAGCTGGAGCCCTGGTAAGCCCCCATGTACCCCCACCGTGCCACGTTAGGGTTTGATCTCACCGGAGCTGTTCACCGGAAACGATGAACCACGGCCATTGATTTCTGTTCTAATTGCACGGCTGATATTGCCCCGTACCGCTTCGGTTAGGATCAGCCGCTGACATGCGGGACCAGCCTATCAGTCGCCCTCTGTGCCGCGGAGCGCCACTGGGTTGGCCTGTTAGTTTCCCCGCGCTAGCCCACAGATTCAAATAAAGGTTATTCTATTTAGGTTTAAACTAGATTTTGTCCACTTGTTTAAAAATCATTTCAGAGAGATCCACCGAACCAAAATGCATGATTCAAATTTTTCTAGAAAGATAATTAAAATATCTATCCAAGCCCGTTGGATTTAAATCGATTGGAGTTAGAGATCACATATAGCAAAAATAACAAGACAGACACTTTTATACATTCAAACATTTTTCAAAAATCAACCATAATAGCTTTTGAGTTGATTCGAACTCTCAAAAATCACATTTCATAATATCTATCTGAATATGTAATAATATTTAGGTTTACATGCAGTGACTTTGGACTAGTACCAAAATAATGCTATTAGGGCATTTCTAGTCACTTTAAATCATTTAAATGATAAACTTAAAATTATTGAAATATGAGCAAACCTTTAAATCACATTCCCATGTGTTAGAATATGTGGTGATGACATGTGTCCACATGATCCCATATTTTAATTGGAGAATATTAAATCTTAAATATTTTCAATGAGTAGAAATTACTTTTCTCAAATAAAATAAATGAAACTAGTTCTTTAAATTTTGTGATGTTTGTGATGATACTAGATCATCAAGTGTGTGCCTTAGTGTGCTAAATAGACTAGTTAAGTACTGTTTGGTGATTGTGTATCCCGTATTATATTTATAGTCGATAGTACCGACCAAGTCTACGAGGAGGAGGAGTTCTACGCCGAAGAAGACGAAGAGAATTTCAACCACTACACTAATCAAGGCAAGCTAACACTTGCAAATTTCTTAACTATCCAAGCCATCACTAGATGCAAGTTAACCTAAGCAAGATGCATTAGGCATGCTTTGGTTATACCCTTTGATTTATACCCATCCCAAGTTTTACTTGCAAGCTATACTTTTTACTTTACCAAAGTTTCTTTACTTTTAGTAATGCTTTGTGAGATTTTGGAAAGTAGTATAGATAGCATAAAGAGTATAAAACTTGGCCTATACTAGATGTCATTCCAGGGCATGCGGCTGAGATTAGCATCGGAGCTTAGTGATCACTCTTAACTTAGTGGTTAGTGCTAAACCAAAAACTTGATCACTCTAGATGGGAATACTTGGTGAAAATGCTTATGAAAACATTGGAATGATGAGTCACTCTATTGAAATGTTTTGACATGTGTTGAGAAACACAAATGGTTTATGATGCTGAAAATGTTGAGGCATGAGCCTTAGCCCTTTATAAAAACTGATGGTTGGGTTCGGATGCGATACCATTCCAATTTTACCATACAATCACAATACCTGAATTGGGTAAGGCTTAGCCGGAAGTTTATATGCATTAGTATGGGTTCCCTCGCGGAAGAGGTTTTAGCTGAGGCTACCTCTTGATGTTGTCCACCTATGCAGTGCCCAGGATGGCAGATGGCCATGGCTGGGAGGCCAAGCTCATAGGAGAGGTGCTTATACTAGAGCGTGTAAAGGAAAGGTTATGATTGATTATCCGCATACTAAGTATGATGATTCAGGGTTATCCCTGATGGATGTATCGAATTTTTGGTAAAAGTGTACCACCTCTGTAGAGTGTCAAACTATTCGAATAGCCGCATCAGTAGTCATGGACAGTTGGAGTGGCCATACTGTTCCATCGTCAGATGTTTTCAAAATGATTTGTGAAATGAATAGTGACTTGACTTGACCACAACAGGGTTGTGACTATGAAAACTAAGTTCCCCACTTAGGTGATTTAGAACTTTATTTTATCATTCTTTGTTTCTGAACTCAGCTTAGGTTTCATATTTAGCTTTGCAAATAAACTTAGAGTTTAGCATTCCTACTAGAACTACCTTACTTGTTAGTGATAGTTTGAGAGTACTTAAAGAGTACTAATGGATTTGTCCCTAGCTATTCCCGTGGCCAGACTATGATTAGGACAATAAGGACGAAGGACAACATGACAGCTACGACAACTAGGATCATCTCCCATTGTCAGCATTGCATGTGACACTGAAGATGGAGCCCACCGCTACGCTTATTATTCCGCTTCTTGTTTGTACTAAGACTGGATCATGAGATCCTTTATTTGTGTAAGACCTTATTATGGTTTGTAATGGATGATGTACTATGATATCCAATCTATTATGTCTCGCAAAAATGGTAATCCTGGGATTGTGATGTATGGCATAACAGGCATCTGGGATTAAAAATCCGGGTGTTGACAAGTTGGTATCAGAGCCATCCTGACCATAAGAGACTGTAGTTAGAATGGACGTCCGAACAAAAACTTAGTTTCAAAACCAAAGAAGTGAGTATTTATGAAAACCTATTTCCACTCTTACCCTTGGGATTCTTTCAAAAAAAATCATGTCCCTCAAAAATTCTTACATTACTACATAAAATTTGACACACTTGATCACCTCACTAACTTACTCATCCTAAATTCTTATAGATGGAAGTTCAGTACTGCAAGTTCTACCGGTTGGGCAATGGAGGCCAACTGATCTTCGAGAGGGATCTTGATACACTGTCTGAGTACCTTGAGCGCCTGCATCCGGAATTCTTCGGAGCCCAACTCAAGGATTTTCTAGGAGGATATTTACAATAGCTGATAGTTGCTGATCTTCGAGGCAAGATGGAAGGACCTCTTTCCGAGAAGATTCAATTCACCGTGAGAGAGAACAACTGGCTAGATGGATTAGCCAGGGCTATGCATGAAGCTCTCGCCCGTCTTTGTGGACAGAACGTCAACTTGATCCAGGGAACTCTCTTTGCTCATTATGCAAGGCGTGATTCTATGGGAATGCCACTGGAGATGCCAAGTCACCTGGAGATGAAGCGCCAAGTGGAGAACCTTGACTTCCTGCTGTATGATAGACATAAGGAATTGGACAATGCTCGAGCCTACGCCAACCACAACCTTGCCATTGCCGCCCAGAAGGCCTAGACTTTCTCCCTGCTCGTCAAGGATCGTCAATCAATTCGCCGGCAACGCGAGAAGAAGGATCGCACCATCGCTCGTCTTCGCAAGAAGGTGGACCACCTCGAGAAGACCATCCAAGAGCAAGAAGCTCAACTTGCAGCAAAATAAGAAGAAGAGAAAGAAGGTGAAGACATCCAGGGAGATATTCACTCATACCTCAGTGATGACAATGACTATCTGGAGGCTGATGCCATGGACTTCTACAGCGACGATGATGACTCTGACTTCATCGATGATGAGTAGATGCACTTGAGCACTATCGTAGGAGTGAGAAGTATCGGTCCCATTGTATCTTAGCTCATAGAATGGTTCTTAAAACCATCTGTTTTCCTTTCATGTTGTGGTGTGTGTGTTTGTATCGTGTGCCTTGATTGAATGAATGAATGAGAAGAAGTTAGTTTGCAAAACCTGAGTTCAAATTCAAAGTTTTAGCTTTGAAAACATAACCATGAACCTTAGAACTTTCCCTCTTACCCCATTATCTATCTCAATATTTAGATGACTCGTGGAAACCAAGGAGGGAGGAGCTCATCGCAGGACCTGATGCTGCAGATTCTGCAGATGCTAGTTTCCGACTGTGAAGCTAGTAGAGCAGAGCACCAAGCCAACCTAGCCACCCTGCAACAGATCGCCCAGATGGCCCACAATAATCAAGGCCATGGAAATTAGGATCGTCATGGATCCAAACTCAAAAACTTCCAGAATACCAATCCCCCTATAGTTAACAAGTCTGAAGACCCGTTGGATGCTAATGATTGGTTACAGACCATGGAGAAAAACCTAGAAGTCACAGGAGTTGACGCCAACGAGAAAGTTCTGTTTGCCACCCACTATGTGGCAGGAGATGCAAGAGCCTGGTGGAATAGCACCCGTACAATGAACCACGGTCAAGTGATGACGTGGGAAGCTTTCAAGGTCAAGTTCAGCCGCATCCATGTGCCGCAGGGTTTAGTCACCAGAATGAGAGATGAATTCGGAGAACTGAAGCAAGGCAGGATGGTGGTAGTGGAGTACCGTGACAAATTTTTGTCCCTCGCTAGGTATGCACCTGATGAGATCAACACTGAAGCCAAGAAGAAGGAGAGATTCCTGAAGGAACTGCATGATGAGATGCAGACGGTGCTAGTCGACATCCATTTTGATGGTCTCAAAGAGATAGTCGACTCTGCCATCCAGATGGAAGGGAAGATCAACCTAGAAAATGAAAACTGCAAGCATAGAATGATGCATCAGACTAGGTCCCACAATACCCAGAAGTATCGCCCCAACCCGTCTGCAGGATATGCCCCAAGGAACAATAGACCCCAATGTCTCGTCCAAGCTACCCCAACCGTAGCGGAGGAAATGTGAAGACCGGAGGAAACAACAAAAACAACAACCCCGGCAACTCCAACAACTTCAACCGTGCACCGCCCAAGTCTAACAACAACAACAACAATACTACCCCAAGGATTGGAAGCAATGTCGTGCCTGTTGCAGCCAAAGACAAGTCCTAGATTACTTTTTTTGAGTGTGGAGTGAAGGGTCACTATTCCAACGAGTGCCCCAAGAATATTGCAGCCACTACCAATGTGAATGCCCTAGCTCAGCAGCAACGCCGTGTTCAGCTTGGAAGAAGATTCGCCCTAGGGAATTCGCTCAACCGCAACAGCCGTCTGTTCCACATGAACGCCGAAGTAGCCCAAGAAGCGCCAGATGTCGAGCTGGGTATGTTTTCTGTACTCAGTATTAGCAAGAGTGTTGTTTATATTCTTGAGCATCGTACTCGTTTGTTACCGAAGAATTTGCATGCACTAGTAAGATTCGCCCAACCAATTTGAAGCATGTTATGATAGTTCAAATACCTGGTTCAACCACGAAAGCTAGAAACACTTGCAAGGTTGTAGCTATTAGAATACATGGGATAGATTTTTATGCCAATCTAATAGTACTTGGAACCAAAGGTTTGGAAGTAGTACTAGGAATGGATTGGATGTTGAAACATAAAGGATTGATCGACTGTGCAAAGAAAGCCATCACCATGACTAGTAGCTCTGGAGTATCAGTAGAGCATATATCTAAAACCTTGCCCCGTCAATTAAAATGCAACAAGAGTCTAGCCCTACCCACCATAGACCAAGTCAGAGTAGTCTGTGAATACCCCGATGTATTGCTAGATGAATTGCCCGGTATGCATCCAGATCGGGATATCGAGTTCATTATTGAACTAATTCCTGGAACTGGACCCATAGCTCAGAGACCCTATAGCATGAACCCATCAGAATTAGTGGAGCTGAAGAAGCAACTTGATGCTATGCTGGAGAAAGGCTTGTTTCAACCAAGCGCATCGCCATGGAGATCGCCCATTTTGTTTGTCGACAAGAAAGTAGGAGGCAATCGTTTGTGCGCAGATTACCGGAAGCTGAATGATGTCACCATCAAGAACAAGTACCCACTGCCTAAGATAGAGGATCTGTTTGATCAGTTGACTGGTGCCAGAGTGTTCTCTAAGATTGATCTTAGGACTGGTTATCATCAACTCAAGATTCGTGCAAAGGATATTCCAAAGACCGCCTTTACCACCAGATATAGATTGTATGAGTATACGGTCATGTCTTTTGGATTAATCAATGCCCCCGCTTATTTCATGAATCTCATTAATAAGGTCTTTATGAACTTTCTAGATAAGTTTGTCGTGGTTTTTATCGAAGATATTCTTATCTACTCCAAGTCAGAAGAAGACCATGAGCAACATCTGAGAATCATCCTTGAAACCCTTAGAGAGCATCAGTTGTATGCCAAGTTTAGCAAATGTGAGTTTTGGCTGAAAGAAGTAGGATTCCTCGGACATATTGTGTCGGCAGGAGGAGTCGTTGTTGATCCCGCCAAGATCAAAGATGTTGAAGAATGGGAAGCCCCAACCACTCAAACCCAAGTCCGTGCATTTCTCGGATTAGTGGGATATTAGGCAAGTTTGTAGAAGGATTTTTGAGCCTCGCAAGACCCATGACCCAATTGTTGAAGAAGGACAAGAAGTTTGAATGGACCGACAAATGTGAAGCAAGTTTTCAAGAGCTCAAGAAAAGATTGATTTCAGCCCCAATATTCATTATGCCAGATATCAAGAAGCCGTTTGATGTGTATTATGATGCATCCAAGATTGGTCTCGGATGTGTGTTGATGCAAGAAGACAAAGTCATAGCATATCTGTCCAGACAACTGACGCAACATGAGCAAAACTACCCTACCCATGATCTTGAATTAGCAGCAATAGTTTTAGCCTTGAAGACATGGCGTCATTACCTTATGGGTAATCGCTATGAGATTTATTCAGATCACAAGAGCTTGAAGTATATTTTCACTCAGAAGGAGCTGAATATGAGGCAAAGGATGTAGATAGAGTTAATCAAGTATTATGACCTTGACATTCACTATCACCCCGGCAAAGCCAATGTGGTAGCGGATGCTCTTAGCAGATTGCCGTGTAGATTAAACACCATGATCAAAGAGAACCATCCAAGTTTGCATGAAGAGTTGGAGAAGTTTAGAACTGAGCTAGTTAGCAAAGGATTTTTAGCTACCATTGAACTTCAACCCACTTTGATTAGCCAAATCAAGGAAGCCCAGAAGGGAAAAGCAAGTATCGACGGAATCATGCATCGTATTGGTACAGGAAAGGTACATGGATTCACCAAAGACGAAGAAGGATTTATGTGGTACAAAGGACGTATCTGTGTGCCAGCAGATTCGGAGCTGAAGCAAGTTATCATGCAAGAAGATCATGATACTCTTTATTCTATCCACCCCGGAGGAACCAAGATGTATCAGGATTTGAAGGAGCAATTTTGGTGGCACAAGATGAAGCGGGAAATCAGAGAGTCAAAGCGGAACATCAGAGACCTACAGGACTGTTGCAACCATTGTAGATTCCGGAATAGAAATGGGATTCCGTCGGAATGGACTTTATCACCGGTTTGCCTACATTTAGTAGGGGAAATGACTCTATCTGGGTCATCGTTGATAGACTGTCCAAGGTAGCCCATTTTATACCGGTCAAGACAACCTACCAGAGTTCGAAGCTAGCAGAGTTGTACAATGCCAGAATTGTTAATTTGCATGGAACCCCCAAGACCATAGTGTCGGATCGAGGAACCCAATTTACCTCGAGATTTTGGCAGAAAGTCCAAGAAGGATTAGGAACCAAGTTGAATTTCAGCACAGCTTATCACCCGCAGACCGACGAACAGACTGAAAGAGTCAACCAAATCTTAGAAGATATGTTGAGAGCTTGTGTGTTAGAGTATGGATCAACATGGGAAGATTGCCTGCCCTTCACAGAATTCTCATACAACAACAGTTATCAAGCTAGTTTGCAAATGGCCCCATTTGAGTTCTTATATGGAAGAAAGTGTCGTACCCCTTTGAATTGGTCGCAAGTAGGAGAGAGTCGGATTTTCGGACCTAACATCCTAAGAGAAGCCGAAGAGAAGGTTCACAAAGTCCGTGACAAGCTCAAGACCACCCAATCCAGACATATGAGTTATGCTGACAAGAGACGTAGAGACCTGACTTTCAATGTCGGAGATTTTGTGTATCTCAAAGTGTCGCCGTTGAAAGGAATGCAGCGTTTTCAGCCGAATGGAAAGTTAGCCCCCAGATATATTGGACCCTTCAAGATTCTGAATCATCGAGGAGAATTATCGTATCAACTGGAACTCCCAGAAGAGATGTCAGCCATCCATAATGTGTTCCATATCGCGTTACTTCGGAAATGCCTAGAAGTGCCGGAGAAGACCGAAGTTTTCAATAACATCGATCACCGAGCCATTGATATCAACAAGAATCTGACGTATCGTGAAGTGCCCATTCGTATCTTGGAAGAAGCCTTCAGAACCACCAGGACCCAGAGTATCAAATTTCTCAAGATCCAATGGAGCAGCCTTTTTGAGAATGGGACTTGCCTAAGCACACCAAAGAAGAGGCTACTTGGGAGTGAGAAGATTACATTAGGACTGAGTTTCTAGATCTCTTTAGTTCCTAGTTTTTCTTAAATCTTGGGACAAGATTGTGTTTAAGGGGGGAAGTTTGTAACATCCCAAAATATTAATCAAGGTTATCAAGATCGAAATCACCCAATTTAGGGTTAACAAAAACTTTTTATTATTAAAATAATTATGGATGCATGTGTTGATGCATTAGTATAGCTTTGTGTGTAAATGCCATGTTTGATTGTTCTAAATGATATGAAATGGTTTAAAGGTGAATGCCACATCATCTAGACCATTTCAAAACACAATCCAAAGAAAAATAAATAAAATAAGAATAAAAAGACCAAATGGTCATTTTGACCATTTTAATCCACTAGGCCACTTTAGGCGTTCCTAGAAGTCAATTTCAAACAGAAACATTCTCAACTCTTTTCACCCCTAGCTAGACCAAGTAAAGAAGTACTAAGGCCCACTTTACAATCTTACAGAAACCTTTAGCAAGACAATTTAATTAACATTTGAAAATTGAATCCAATACATATGTGAAGATCCCCATTTTTGCAAAACCCATCAAATGAGTTCACATTGCTAATCCCTAGCAACCACAGATGCCCAAGCTTATGACCAACACCCCCACCAAATTTGAACCAAAAATTCGAATTTAAACTTCTTGCAGGCATTGTGTCGAACACTTGGTGATCACAGAATAAACTGCCTAACTAATACTATTCTTGATAAATTCATTGTCGACCCTTTTGTCGCCAAAACGTGTCCCTAGTCTCCCCAGTCCCAACCAGCACCAATGCACCACTCCCCCTTCGCCGCTGCACCAGTAGAGCGCCGCCCGAAAATGGTCACCGTCGGTCGACATCGTCCAAGCCGCAGCAGACCACCCCACGCCTATCCAGGATGCCTAGGAGGATCGGCGCACCTTACTGCCTCTCCTTGTCCACCCCTCGATGTCAGCTAAGCCGTTGACCCCCAGCGACACAGCGCCCACCGTGTCTGCGACATGCCGAGCACGTGCCAGAGCGCCGCGCCCGACAAGCATGCACATCCCGCGCCTTGACCGCATCCGGCGTGCGCCGGATCGCCATGACCCTAGGAACCGCCCGGACATGCCCTTTCACCGCCGCTTGACCCGCAGCCACTGTGAGCCGCGTCGAACGCCACTTCTACCGCGCAGAGCATGAGCCGCGCCCGACCAAATGCCACCTCCCCTAGACGCGCCTTTATGCCGTAGATGACCGCCAGGAGACCGCGCACCGTCCTCCTACGTCCTTCCCGGCAATAGCTACCTATACCGTCACCCTCGACGAGCTGCACCTAGGCCGCTCGGTCTCGCCGTCGAGCCTATAAAAGGAGGCCTCCTCCACCCTAATTCCTCACAACATCTCACTCCACTCTCACCACAAACCACCCCACCTTTTCCCCGGAGCCAATCGTGCCGCCGTTCGCCGGAATTTTGCCGGAACTTGCCATAGCAGAGAAGAAGAGGCATCGTCGATTAGAGTTGTCCTAGGAGCCGCCGCGACCATGCCTAGAACCGCCGTCGTCCACCAGTTCGATCGCCCCCATCGCCACGTCTAGATAGAGCCCTGGTAAGCCCCCACGTACTCCCACCGTGCCGTGTTAGGGTTTGATCTCGCCGGAGTTGTTCACCAGAAACGATGAACCACGACCGTCGATTTTTGTTCTAATCGCACAGCTAATATCGCCCCGTACCGCTTCGGTTAGGATCAGCCGCTGATATGCGGGACCAGCCTGTCAGTTTCCCTCTGCGCCGCGGAGCGCCACTGGGCCGGCCCGTTAGTTTTCCCGCGCTAGCCCACTGATTCAAATAAAGGTTTTTCTATTTAGGTTTAAACTAGATTCTGTCCACTTGTTTAAAAATCATTTCAGAGAGATCCTCTTAACCAAAATGTATGATTCAAATTTTGCTAGAAAGATAATTAAAATATCTATCCAAACCCGTTGGATTTAAATCAATTCGAGTTAGAGATCACATATAGAAAAAATAACAAGACAGAGACTTTTATACATTCAAACATTTTTTAGAAATCAACCATAATAGCTTTTGAGTTGATTCCAAAAATCACATTTGATAATATCTATCTGAATATGTAAAAATATTTAGGTTTACATGCAGTGACTTTAGACTAGTACCAAAATAATGCCATTAGGGCATTTCTAGTCACTTTAAATCATTTAAATGATAAACTTAAACTTATTGAAATATGAGCAAACCTTTAAATGACATTCCCATGTATTAGAATATGTGGTCAGGACATGTGTCCACATGATCCCATATTTTAATTGGAGAATATTAAATCTTAAATATTTTCAATGAGTAGAAATTACTTTTCTCAAATAAAATAAATGAAACTAGTTCTTTAAATCGTATGATGTTTATGATGATACTAGATCATCAAGTGCGTGACTTAGTGTGCTAAATAGACTAGTTAAGTATTGTTTGGTGATTGTGTATCCCGTATTGTATTTATAGTAGATATTACCGACCAAGTCTACGAGGAGGAGGAGTTCTACCCCGAAGAAGACGACGAGAATTTCAACCACTGCACCAATCAAGGCAAGCTAACACTTGCAAGATTCTTAACTATGCAAGCCATCACTAGATGCAAGTTAACCTAAGCAAGATGTATTAGGCATGATTTGGTTATACCTTTTGATTTATACCCATCCCCAGTTTTACTTGCAAGCTTTACTTTTTACTTTTTTAAAGTTTCTTTACTTTTAGTAATGCTTTGTGAGATTTTGGAAAGTAGTATAGATAGCATAAAGAGTATAAAACTTGGCCTATACTAGATGTCATTCCATGGCATGAGATTGAGATTAGCATCCCACCTTAGTGAACTCTCTTAACTTAGTGGTTAGTGCTAAACCAAAAACTAGATCACTCTAGATGGGAATACTTGGTGAAAATGCTTATGACAACCATGGAATCACGAGTCATTCTATTGAAATGTTTTGAAATGTGTTGAGAAACACAAATGGTTTATGATGATGAAAATGTTGAGGCATGAGCCTTAGCCCTTTATAAAAACTGATGGTTGGGTTCAGATGCGATACCATTCCAATTTTACCGTACAACCACAATACCTGAATTGGGTAAGGCTTAGCCGGAAGTTTATATGCATTAGTATGGCTCCCCTCGCGGAAGTGGTTTGAGCTGAGGCTACCTCTTGATATTGTCCACCTATGCAGTGCCCAGGATGGTAGATGGCCATTGCTGGGAGGCCAACCTCATAGGATAGGTGCTTATACTAGAGTGTGTAAAGGAAAGGTTATAATTGACTATCCGCATACTAAGTATGATGATTCAGGGTTATCCCTGACGGCTGTATTGAATTTTGTGGTGAAAGTGTACCACCTCTGCAGAGTGTCAAACTATTCGAATAGCCGCGTCCGCGGTCATGGACAGTTGGAGTGGCCATACTATTCCGTCGTCAGATGTTTTCGAAATGATTTGTGAAATGAATTGTGATTTGATTGACCACAACAAGGTTGTGACTATGAAAACTAAGTTCCCCACTTAGGTGATTTAGAACTTTATTTTATCTTTCTTTGTTTCTGAACTCAGCTTAGGTTTCAAATTTAGCTTTGCAAATAAACTTAGAGTTTAGCATTCCTACTAGAACTACCTTACTTGTTAGTGATAGTTTGCGAGTACTTAAAGAGTACTCATGGCTTTGTCCCTGGCTATTCCCGTGGTTAGACTATGAGGAGGACTATCAGGATGAAGGACAGCAGGACGACTACGACAACTAGGATCAACTCCCATCGTCAGCATTGCCTGTGACACTTAAGATGGAGCCCACCTCTACGCTTATTATTCTGATGCTTGTTTGTACTAAGACTGGATCATGGGATCCTTTATTTGTGTAAGACCTTATTATGGTTTGTAATGGATGATTTACTGTGATATCCAATTTGTTATGTCTCACAAAAATGGTAATCCTGGGATTGCGATGTATGGCATAACAGGCATCTAGGATTAAAAATTTGGGTGTTGACAGATTACCGGAAGTTGAATGACATCACCATCAAGAACAAGTACCCACTGCCAAAGATAGAAGATCTATTTGATCAGCTGACTGGTGCTAGAGTGTTTTCTAAGATTGATCTTAGGGCTGGTTATCATCAATTGAAGATCCGCGCAGCGGAAATCCCAAAGACTACTTTCACTATCCGATATGGATTGTATGAGTACAATGTCATGTCATTTGGATTGACAAATGCCCCCACTTATTTCATGAATCTCATGAATAAGATTTTTATGAACTTCTTGGATAAGTATGTCGTTGTTTTTATCGATGACATTCTGATCTATTCCAAGTCAGAAGAAGACCATGAGCAGCACCTAAGAACCATCCTTGAAACCCTTAGAGCGCATTAGTTGTATGCCAAGTTTAGCAAATGTGAGTTCTGGTTAAAGGAAGTAGGATTCCTAGGACATATCATGTCGGCAGGAGGAGTTGCTGTCGATCCCGCCAAGATTAAGGATGTTGAAGAATGGAAAGCCCTAACCACTCAAACCGAAGTCCGCGCATTTCTTTGATTAGCTGGATTCTACCGCAAGTTCATTGAAGGATTTTCAAGCATCGCAAGGCCGATGACCCAGCTGTTGAAGAAAGACAAGAAGTTTGAATGGACGGACAAATGTGAAGCATGTTTTCAAGAGCTCAAGAAGAGATTGATTGCAGCCCCAATTTTGATCATGCCGGATATCACGAAGCCTTTTGATGTATTTTGTGATGCGTCCAAGATTGGTCTTGGATGTGTGTTGATGTAGGAAGGAAAAGTGATATATCTATCCCGACAACTAAAGCAACATGAGCAGAATATCCCACCCATGACTTAGAACTGGCAGTCGTGGTTTATTTGGGTAACCCCTGTGAGATTTATTTGGATCCACTACTGCAGAATAGGTCATCAGTGACAGGCTCAAAATGCCCATTAGTGACAGGCAAAGCGCTTGTCACTGATGACTAGTCACTGGTATGAGGCTACTAGTGATAGGCAAGTGCCTGCCACTAGTATGTGTACTAGTGACATGCATTTACGTGTGACAGTCATTGGTATGTGTATACTCGTGGCAGGCACAAAAAATGCATGTCACTTAGTGTGATCAAAGGACGCAACCCTGTAGGTGTTTGTAGTGATAAGCCCATTATCTTACCCGTCACTGGTTTGAATTTCGGTAATAAAAAAATAAAATATGTTTTTAACAAATATTTCTGATAGAACAATAAGATGTTATAAAAATATAAAATGCATTTTTCACGAATATTTGAGATAGCGCAATAAAATGTTGGACCAATGATACTCACATAAACCAATATGACAATAATATTTACACAGCTAACAAACTGGCATAAGACCTTCTAATATATCATAGACTAAGGAAGAATAGTTTCTTGATGAGTTATCTAGCAAGCAGGTTGAACTCCAAAAAATAGCACCACCACAGTATATGTATTATGGTCATATGCATAGTTGCAGGCTTCTTTCACAGTTCTACATTTCCATCATCTTGTTAAGGTGGAAATTCTTTCATTATGTCGTCCTTGTACAGATCTGAATTGCGCATGACATTGATGCTGTGCTTAACCTGATACAAACAAGAAAATGAGCATATAATTGTGAGCAATGGCATAACGTGTTTGCAGCCACTATAGGGTGCAGCTACCAAATGACATAAAAGGGTTGTACAGGTTATGTAGAACACCTTCCTTATGTCTTAATATTTGAAATCAACATTTTTTCATTTTCTGCGCTGATTAGCATTCATTTGTTTCTTACAGGATACACAAATTCTATTTTGCATCATGTGTGTTTTGTCATAATAGATAGAGGAAGAAGAAAAGAAACTAAAAGCCGCTATTGGAGAAGCTAGAAATCAATATTCAAAAGTTCCTTCTGAGATGATAGATCTGAAAACAAAGTCTAAACAATTTAAAGAATTAGAATAGCGGTTTGATTCTTCATTGCACAAAATAATTGCACAATGGATCAGAAAGTACTATTGAAACCTTTAGTGTGGTGGTGTGGGGGACTGAGTGGAGCCCCTGAATTAAAGCACAGTCACAACAATCGACGTCAATGAAGGTCATCGAGCAAGGTATTAGATGTAGTCCTGAGCAAGAAAGCAAACAAATGTCTGAGCTTGGAGTGATCCAAATAAATTAGCCAAATACACAAGAGAAATGCTAACCACAAGCTTGCTAATTGTAGGCTCAGGAAAAATTTCAATCATATAGAGCCAAGGTAATGTCTCTCCTATGTGTGAACAGTATGACCAAGCAAGTATGAAGAAACAGAAACATAAACTGACACTGACAAACCAAACAGTGCAAATTTAATCAAATCTCACAAAAGGGGGGATTGACAAAGCTCTTCTTTTCAGAAAAACAAATGAGATATCTGAAAAAATATGCCCGAAATAGAATAGAGTACATGTTTTAAAGTGAAATCAGAATACATTATAGTAAAGATATCCCTATACACTACATTAGTGCCTTTTTGCATAAGTATCTACTGAACTACAAGATCATGAGAATACACCCGCAACCACAAGCACAGACTTCCTCAACTGAAAGCATCATACGTACTGCCATCAATATTGAAATTTGTTGAGTTATTTTGCTCTTCTACAACACATCCCTATAAATCTCTCCTTCGTGCTTCACCCATCTCTGCAATTCAGAATTAACAACTAATCAAAAAGATGTTCAAGCATTTACACAACATCTAGAGAGCAAGATAATAAACATAGCACTTTCCTATTTGGAATCAATATATAGGTTAATCTGATAGAGGTCAATCGGGAAGAAATAGCTCTGCTCTCTAACTATAAAAATTTAAATTCAAAGTAGTAGCACATGCATCCAATGCGTACAGTTCTAATCAACATAAACACATGTATAGATAGGATTTGATGATCATGAACCTTTGGACGGTGGCCAAAAAGAGCATCGTATATTGCAACAGGAACAAGGCAAGATGTCCATGACCCTTAGCGGTGGACCGAGTCCACAAGGGAAGACAATTCTGCCCTACCTGTCCCTGCCTCAATCGCCATGTGGGAACCGTTCCTGCCCTGGGGCGGGAAGAGGACCGACGCGTCTATAAAAAAGGGCAGGATAGTACCTTAGAGGGAATCCAATCTTCTTCCACCTCTCGAATCGCTGGCTCCCTCCTAGATAGGAACCCAAGATCCGATCACCTGATTAGCGCCTTGTACTAAAAACCTCGCCAAGCAGTGCAAGCAATCCAGTCATGCATGAGTAGGGTTTTACACTACATGGTGGCCTGAACCTGGGTAACTCTGTGTGTCCCGTTGCTGGGTTTTATCTAATGTTTCCTCACCAGGCCTTGGGAAGATTTTAGGAGACCGTGTTTAGCCCCAAATGTTCGATTCCATCCTACTTTGTGAGATACACTGTTAGGACAATCTCCGACATTTGGCGCACTAGCTAGGGAGCTAAGGTGTATCTCCCACCTCTCCATCAACATGGTAGGGCTGACTCGTCAAGAGCATGCCCGCCTTTGCACCATCGTTGTTGCAGCTACGGTTGCGGCTGCCACCGCGGCCACCCGTCAAGCAGGGCCTGGCACCGACGATAATAGTGGTCGCGCCAACATCAACCCTCCCTATCATGAGCAGGGAGCGGGAAACGAAGAGGTACAACTCTTCAACCATGCAGATCAGCAGAATCACACACACCCCTGCACCGAGCTTGCCTTTGGAGGTGATCGCAATAGCAACCCCTCCCAAGAGGCTGTGCTGCTCATGGCGCAAGAACTGCTACGTCACAGGCCCACCACCACTTCGCGTGACGCATGGCTCCAGCACATCACCGAGCTCATCAACATCGCCGGTGTCACCCCCACATGCTCCGGTTGGGTGATGCCACCACCAATGTAGGTTCCACGGGCAGACCCGAGCATGTGTAGCAATCTGGCACCACCGCCTCCCCCACCACCACCTCGAGTTAGTGAAAACATGGGAATTGTCTGCACTGCGCTAGGAGCAGGAAGTGACCCTCCCGAATGTCACACCGCCTCTTCACCTAAAGTCGTTGAAAGGTCTCCATAGGACA
Organism: Avena eriantha; assembly: GCA_910589775.1. Lineage (NCBI taxonomy): Eukaryota > Viridiplantae > Streptophyta > Magnoliopsida > Poales > Poaceae > Avena > Avena eriantha. The sequence continues at coordinate 502,485,789 of OU342743.1, forward strand.
CCCGCATCACCATCGATAAACGTCACCAGCACTAGGACCGCACCATAATAGGGGTTGTCGAGGCCGATAATGAAAACTGCACCACACTCACTGGTGTAACCATTTCATACAACAAAGGATGCCCTGCCTTCACCCAAAAGCTACGAAAAGTAGTGTGGCCAACAAAGTTTAGGTCGGGTATCCCTCCGCACTATGACAACAAGGACAACCTGATCGAATTTCTTCAACTCTACATAGAAGGCATCCAAGCAGCGGGCGACGATGACAAGGTCACGACGAACTGGTTACTAATGGCCCTCAAGGATGCAGGTCGCACTTGGTTGATGAACAACCTCCCCTAGGAATAAGTCAAGTCATCGAAGGACCTCTGCGAGAAGTTCATCGCAAACTTCAAAGGTACATGCGCCCGTCCATACATGGTCAAAGATCTCTGCATCGTGAGGCAGTAGCCTGGCGAGGCACTGCGGAAGTTCATCCAGCACTTTAGCCATGTGCACAACAAAATACCGCCAATCAACGATGATGTCGTCATCTTAGTGTTCTCCATGGGTGTCACCAATATAAGGATGCTAGAGAAACACTCCATGAACAATGAGCTCAGCTCTGTACTCGAGCTCTACAAGATGGTCTACAAGTGTGCCAAGGCCGAGGAAGGATGTCTGCTCAAGCACGTCGACCCTAGTGCAGCAACTTTTGTTGTTTCAACCAAGAAGGAGAAGGAGCCCAAGTGCAAAATGGTGACTGTGCTCGTGGCCGAGCTAGAGAAAAATCGCTACCACAACACCAACAACAAGGAGATGGATGCCCCCCGTACTGCTCCTACCATAGAGCACACTCTCACAACGCGAAGAATTGCTTCGTGATCGAGAAGCTATGCAACAAGCACAGAAGAAGAAGGAACCGCAACAACGGCCATGGGTACGGGCGTGGCAACCAAGCCAACCATCACTGGGGAAGAAGCAACTAGAACAACTACCACTAGCAACCAAGAGCACCATCGCAACCTCTCGGCGAGGTAAACAAGAACCTCCCTGAGGGTCATCCGGGAGACTTCCAAGAATTACTCATGATGGTATGCATCGTTGGAGGAGCGTAGGCTCCGCTCTCTAGCAGCCATCTCAAAAAGCTCATCCACGAGATTGTTGTGTCAACACATGCGGCCAACAACCCAAAGCTCAAATGGTCCCAGTTTCTAGAAACCTTCGACGACGGTGACCATCCCAAGTCAAAAAGAGCAGTGGGAATCATCCCACTAGTCTACATGCCTGATACCTTTTATCCGGATTCACGGGTGTAGTATACTAGCTTTTCCGTAGAAGACCTAGATTTAATCGAACCTTCGAAAGCAATGTTGAAAGGAAATAAAAAGGATACGTCTACAGGACTTTGTTTGTTTCTTTTACCTTAGTTTACCAGACCAATCTAGTTTAATTTATAATAGGTTGAATCAATGGACGGAGATAGGCTAGGGTTGAAGATCCAACTGCATCTGCACATCATATGGGATAAAAGATAATAATAAGTATAGTCATGTGTAATGTTTGAACGGAGGTAATCTCTTGTGGGAAACACATCCTAATATACTAGACCCCCCGTGATGCACCGGGCATAGCAATAGTATTTTAATCCAACCGAGTGCACACCGAAGCTACGGGCTACAAACGATTATTAAGTCTAAAACACACATCAAACTTTAAGTGGTGATGTTGTTGTGATCCCGAATGGGCCGCTAAGCGAACATTGTACTACCCTTTTGGTCACTGGGGTTCCTATGAGATCGCCGCTAGCCATGTATCTCACCTTAAGCCTTTATGAATCTATAGGATCTTGTGTACCTACAAGTCCACAGATCGAGACAAGAGACAAAGAAACAAAAGATACAAATCTCAATTGAAAACAAAATACAATACTCCCATGAATTAGATCCAACTGCATCCCACAACTCACTCATACCAGATAGACCATAGATAGAAAACATCATACAAATACTTAGATTGAAATCAAATATGCTTACAATGGTCATCGAATCACAAGGAGATCTAAAGTACAAAGCAATGGCTATGGCTAGTGGAGGGGATGGATGATGGAAGTGATGAACAATGGATGAACAATGGTGTGGATCTCCTTTGGTGGTGTTGTGATGTAATCTGAGAATGGCAGCTCTCTGAACGGCGGTTGGAGCCTCAAAATATATAGTCGCCTTCACGAAAGTCGTAGGGTTTGACGGGATGAAAGCCAACTCCACCTGGTACGGGAGGACGGTATGGGCGGGACCTGCTCGTACCAGTGGTCGTTAAGCGTGTTGATGCCCTAGAATGGCTTCCCAATTACTTGGTCGTGTAGAATTCCTCAAAAACTTCATTATGACTCCTGATTTAGTACTAAAAACCGTGATTTCCTGCACAACACAATTCAAAGAAAGGTTTTGCATATCTTTGCACTTATTAGTCATTAGTGGCAAGGATTGAAAGTTTCTTGTCAATTGCTTGACCAAAAACAATGTTTAAACACGGTGGAAGATGGCTAATTTTGGAGGCATCAATGCCCACTATCAACAATGTGGTAGTATCCAATACGCTCATCGATAGAGGTGCAACGTTATCTCTGTGGAAACATTCGAGAAGATATAAGGCTCTTATGAGCGCCTCTTGCCTACCAGGCCCTTCTTGAGAGTGACTGGTGGAACAACCACGCCCTTAGGGTAGGTTAATCTCCCCGTCACATTAGGGAATCATCACAACTACTGCACTGAGCTCATCGACTTCAATGTGGTGCACTTGGACCTACCCTACAATGCCATCCTCGACTACCCCGTGTTGGCAAAGTGTATGGAAGTAATCCACCACGCCTATAACCTCGTCAAGCTTCTAGGCTGTAGTGGCACCATCACCATCTGTGGCAATGAAGGTGATGCAAAGCGCTTCGTCAACCATGTTTACAAGGACATCACCATTGCCTTCCCTGCTGGTAAAGACGCCATTAAGCTCCTGACGAGGGAAAAGAAACTGCGCCCTCAATAAGAGGTCCCGACCAAGAAGGTGGAGCTGCGAGCTAGCGGCTCGGGGGCTTCCTGTGATCGCCTCCCCTACAAATAGGGAGATGCACTCATCACCCTCCAGAGGGTGTCTACCGGCATACCCGCAAGGATATCATCGACAATACCCGGGAAGGCAGTCGAGCACAAACCCCTGGCACGCCTAGTCCGGCGTCCCGTGAAGCAAGAGGAGCATCGCAACCAAGGCAGGAAGGAAGCCCCAAAGGCCACCATCGACCCCGAAATGCGAGCACAATGCTCACCGCATCAAGAGATGCTACACAAAGAGTAGGCATTGGTACCTCAGGAAGAGAAAACCATCGTGCACTCGGGAAACAACAAGACACAGCTCCGCGTCATCTACTACCACACACCAACGGGACTCCGTGGTGTATCCAAGCACTTCACGTCAAACAGAATGCAACAACCCCCATGGCAAGATATTCTGTAGCATATGGCCCCGGGGGCTAAGCGCCTTCAGGGTTGTCTCAAGCATACTCGGGGGCTATCGGCACCTCCACGCTACAAAAAAAGACATGCCAACCACTAGAAGGCTCCTCCCATACCTAGGTTCACTTGTACCAAACATCTTCATGCAAGCAAAATAAATTTCTCTTACTCTAGTAAGCAGTGCTCCGTGTTGTATGCGTTCATGGTATCTCTACTATGAATCACATGAGTGGGTGCTGGGCACGGTGCACACGCTTGGGACCTCCCCACCGCCAGAGCCCAAGTATGGACTCAAGCTCTGACTCACGAGGCTGATCACCCTGCAAGCATCAGCTTTCCAAAGTCCTTGGCACTTGAGGTCCTCGTGTATCACGTGTGCGTGAACCACAAAAATGCATACTAACATCCCGCATGCAATCTGCTGGCACACAATGCACATAGCAGAACGCGAGAGCATCCCCATCCCAGAAGGAGATGAACGTGAACCCTACAACATGTCCCTTACAAGGCCCAAACGGTGCCCTCGTTGTCGGTGACTTGCGAATGTTAGCCGAACAAAACCAAAGAAAGTCCTCCAGGAGGGCATACGAGATGTGCTTCACGAGGTTTCATGCCAGGTCCTCGTCGAGGCACCACGGGGTGGCTCTGCTAATAAGTGAATCTCGTGAGAGGTTTTACTTTTGGGGGGCATCACGGGATGAGCATCGCAAGGCACCACAAGGTACCCTTGCCGAGGCGCCAAGAGGTTCCCTTGTCGAGGCGCCACGGGGTGTCCTCGCCTAGGTTTCATAAGAGAATCCTTTAATACAGCCTCGCTCGAGGACCGCTTGGTGCCCTAAGGGGGGTTTGCTTCTATTAGCAAAATAGAACATGCGGCGTCCCCTAGGGAGGACATCACGAGATGTGCTTCACGAGGCGTCACAAGGTGTCCTCGTCGAGGCCCATAAGGTGGCCTCACCCAAGTATCTTTGAGGATGTTTCACCAGAGCCATCACAAGATGTACCCCATGTGGCCCGCAAGCTGCCCGTGCCCTAAATCACCTAACGTGCTCTGCGTAAGCCGCGTGACCCTCGTCGAAGTTTGTAGGAAACTCCTCGTCAACTCTCACGGAGGATATCGGCGATCCCTAGATTCGAGAGCCAACCACTAGCTGAAGCTTCTCCCCCCGTTAGCTAAGTAAATCGGTCCCTTCCGCCTCTAGACCGTGCCTCACAAAAGACTAGGGGCTCAAGGCGTGAGGGCACACGCAAGCTACTTATATGAAATACACATACCTTATGTTAACAAGCCCACATGGGTAATATCTTTACAAGCACATGTCTACTGCTTATAGAATAGACTATAGGTTGGACCTTCTAGCGGCCCTCATATAGGCGATTACTCTCTACAAGGCGGGCACACTACTCTGTGGTGAGGATCTACGCGCCAGGAGAACTGGCAGCCTCGTCGGTCACCTTGTCGCGCTAAAACTTGTGCAGGAGGGTGTCCATGTGCTCTTGGACTTTAGAAACAAGGGCAGTGGGTGCACCAGGGTGTACGAGCATGAGAACCTCAGCTATGTACAGCCCAGAAGCGAGGGGTAGGAGGTTTTCAAAAATGCGCTAGCCCAGGAGGCTCAGAAGTTGGCGGCATTCGTCTTCAAAGGGGATGTATACCTTAGTTTGGATTTGGTCTAGCTCCTCGACAACTTGATCCCTCGCTACTTCAGCTGGTGGACCGGAGCTCATCCTCCAGCCTCATCTCCTCTTTCTCGAAAGTCTTCCGTTCCTCAAGGTGGTGATCCTCCTATGCCTTGAGTTGGCCGTGCAACTCCTCGTGTTCCCGCTCAGGTTCCCGTCGGCGCTTGGAAAACTGGCCCTCCAGCTTTTGGACCTGCCCATGCTCGGCATCCAGCTCTTTATACATGGCCTCCAACCGAAGAGCACGGGAAGCCGCGGCACTTTCCTGTCTGAGGAACACCTGCTAATTAGCGACGAGTTTATGCTCCCGCCAGAGGAGCACCTCTTGCCGGGATTTCACCTGCTCGCAAGTGGTCCGAGCCTCTTCCTCGCGGGAGGCGACGGCACCCTTGCGCTCCTCAACCTTCAAGGCCCACGTACGAGCCTCGTCAAGGACAACCTCGACTTCTGTGTGACGGGAGCGCGCATCCTCTTCGGCTTGGCGATTGCTAATGCAGCGTAGAGCAGGTGCCAGGCTTTGACAAAACGACCCCGCTCCGCCTCCAGCCCGTCTGTCATCTTGGCTAGCTCCACGCTTAGCTCTACAAGACTCGCGCTAGCGGAGCGGATGGCGGCGGAGGCCGCATCATTGTGAGCAATAGGGACTCTCCTCTCCAAGATCCATGCCTCCTTGTCTGGCATCGGGGGTATTCTTGGCCCTGTGCTGAGACTAGGCGCTCACCCATGTTCCTCGCTGGTAGCCGCTCAACCCCCAGGCATGGGGGCTCAAGGTCGTGCCCCACCTCGTCAGGACCAGACGTATGATGAGCCACCTTCTCGGTGAGCTCTTCAACACCCACGACACATACCAGCTCCTTGTCATGCTCCATTGCGCCAAGGCCTCCTTTGGAAGCTTGCCTGGGTTCTGCTGCCCGCGCCATCTTCCGGGCAAGCGCGTCCACTACAAGGCTGGCGTCCCATGACGTCAACTCGGACTCCGTGCTAGAAATGGACGAGGCACGCAGAGAAGCTATGGGAACTTCCTCTTGGTCACCGCTGGCGGGGGGCGTTACAATCTAGCCCGGTTCTGAAATGGCTCCCTCTGCAAACACCACCGACGTCACCTCCTCGCTTGTAGAGCCCGCGTGGAGGACATCAACACAAGACCTCTTGATTCCTGGAGCACGGTGCAAACCAGAGGACATCGACCCACTAGGAGAGGAATGCGCCCTATCAGCCTCATCCCTCGTGGGCTCCCTATCACAACACACGCATGAGAATCAGGAGCAGCAAGGGAAGAAAACATCAGTAGAAGGGAGGAAGCTTACTCATCTGGATGAGGATCATGTCGTCCCCGCTCCATTCCCAGAGGAGCATGCTCTCCCACTTTTGGGGCAATGGTTTCCTGGTAGAGGCTCTCACTCCCGGATGATTTAGTGGCGTCTCTCTCACCAAGGTCTCCCTTCTCATGGGTCTCAACCTAGCCAAGCTCACAGGCGCTCCTGCCAAGGTTTGTAGCTTCGTCCTTGGAGTCATCCTCTAGCACGCAGAGTGAGGGAGATACGTGGTTTGCTTCATCGTCGGAGTCACCACTCGAGAATCTGGGCGCCGCCTAACGTAGCTTCCTCTTGGGCGGCGGAGCCTCCTGGACCTCTAGAGCATCCCCAGCATTGGGAGAACCTTCGGAGGCGTCCTCCCCCTTAGCACACTCGGGACTGGTGGTGGAGGCATCGGGTTCCACCGAGTTCTGATCCTTGTCCTGCTCCCCGGAAAGCAGCCCCTGGCGTCAAATTGAGGCATCTTCATAAGGACCTCATTAGAAGGATAGGGCACGTCCTGCTCCGTGAATAATACCTTCATCACCTCTTCAACTATTCGCTCGACGAGGACCCCTTCTTGGAGCTTCATGTGATCTTTCTTACTGGAAAAGATCCACACATATTTCTTGTGCACTTGGAGAGGGGAAATGCACCGCCGGATGAAGTCTTTAGCCACCATAAGCTTTGTCAGTCCTTCCTCACGTAGATCCCCAATGCGAGCAGTGATAACTGCCCAGTCATCCCCGGGAAGATGTTTCCTACTCGGTTTTCATCGCAAAAGCTGTTGGGATAATAAACAAAGGATTCGTTACGCAGGTGTCCATCCAAACCCAGCGCGAGCGAAAATTCTCCACCTTCTTTCTCCACTCACCAGTAAGGTACTTGGAATTAGTATAGAAGGAAACGCACCCCGAACACTGGTTCCCTGCGGTGGTGTGCAGATAGTAAAATGGTGGAATAGTTGCACCGAGGACTTGACTCCCTAAAACGTCTCACAGAATTAGGCAAAGATGGCGATAATACTGACAGAGTTGGGTTGCAAGTGTAACATATGGATCTAGTAGTGAGCCATAAGGGCAAGAAATAAATCGGAGAAGGGGGGATTAGCCTGGCATAGAAGGTGTGCAGGAACAGGGGGAGCACAATCGCTGGAAGCTTGCCACTGTCCACCGCACCGTGCCAAAAAGAGGTATCTCCACACTCGTTGTATATCCTGGCCACCAAGTGATGGTAAAGGAGGAGCTCATCAACGGTCATGATGGTCAACTTTCTGAGCACTGGGAGGTGCGCTCTGGGTGCCTCTTCTTCATATGTGGCTCCCTGGGAATCCATCCCTCTCTTAGGCGCCATCACTAAAGGGGAAGGACAGCAAAAGCAAAGGGTAACATGGGGGATGGAGGAGACAATTATCTAAAGACGAGAGGTGGCGATGATGAAGCAAAGTTACTAGGATCTGGAAGCGTCGGTTCCACTCTAGGAGTACAAAAGTGTCCAACAACATTCCATCATCGATTGATCTCCGCTACATACACTCGCTGCACCGGACAGACTCATCAAGGCCCGACATCTTCTTGGGCCTGTGTGCCTCCATCCCCAAGAAGTTGCACGACCCAGGCGTCCGAGGGAAACTATCGGGCCAGTGGATCCTAGGGTACCATAGCCCACCTGCTGTTGGGCCTCCCTAGTAGGAAAACCACTTCGAGAGACACAACACTGAGATCACCCTAATAACACTCCAAGAGAAGGCCTCTGGAGAGGGAAGGTCACCACTTAAAGGGATCACGTGAAGCGCACTTAGGTGATGGCTTCACCATGCTAATGAGGAACAGGGACCACAGATCTACCCCATTCACAAGGAAGGGATCTTCTTCTTCACCAAACCAAGAGTAGCCGACAAGACCTGCACCATGTGGGGACCACCCCCTCTGGCATCAAAGGAGCGTGAGGCATAAGGCAAGATGTCCACGACGCCTAGCGGTGGACCAAGTCCACACAGGAAGACAGTTCTGCCATACCTTCCCCCCGCCTCAATCGCCATGTCAGAACCCTACCTGCCCTGGGGAGGGAAGATGACCAGGGCGTCTATAAAAGGGGCAGAGTAGTACCTTAGAGGGGATCGAATCTTCTTCCACCTCTGGAATCCATAGCTCTCTCCTAGCTAGGAACCCTAGATCCGATTGCCTGATCAACACATTGTACTAAAAACTCACCAAGTAGTGCAACCAATCTAGACATGCAGGAGTAGGGTTTTACACCACACAGTGTCCTAAACCTGGGTAACCTCTGTCTCCCCTTACTGTGTATTATTTGCTATTTCCTTGCCAGGCCTCTAGAAGATTAGAGGAGATCGTGTTCAGCCCCTAGTGTTCAATTCCATCCTACTTCGCGATATACCCTACCCAGACAATCTCTAACATAGACCTACCGGGGGAGTTATGTTTTATCTTCACCAACATGTTTAGTGATTGCTCTTAAAAATATCTTTGGCACCCACCAAGAAAATCATGGAGATGTGGGAAACATAATAACAATGCTTACTTCATCCAAAGAAGGAATTGATAAATGCATTAAATAACTACCCAAAAAATATGGTTTTGAACATTTGGAACTCTTCTGCAAAAGCACTATACCAGAAATAGAAGATAAAATGTCCACCATCATCCAAAATCTATATATTTGCTAAAAAGAATTTACAAAAGATGATAAGAAGCTTTCAAATGCTGAAAAATGGGTACCATACTTAGGGGATATATTAAAACGTGCCGTCTCATTCAAATATTTGCCCAAGGTCAAAGTTAAAAAACAAATATCCCCAACATCTAAAGAAAGTACAAAGGAATGAAAAGCAGTTTGGGTGGTAAAAGAGAAGAAATAACAAGGAGATATAAAACCATTCTTGGTGCAATTTGGAACCCCTATTAAAGAACCAATGAGAGAGGAAAAAGAATCTACTATGCTTGATAATAACGTGTAGGGGTTCGTGTATGAAAACAATAAATTTTACCCTACGCCCCTGAACCCCTTTTGTTGCGATGACGTATCTATTAGTAATGTAGTAACGGGAGGGGATTTTCACAAACTTACCCTTGAATACTGAAAAGCATTGTCAACGCTCGGGAGAGTGTGGTTAATGTAGACGAGCCAAAGCCGACCTCAAGGTCGTGTTGAAGTCCTCGCGCTCATGCGGCTCCAACGACTTATAGTGCCTCAAATGTTGCACCTCACAGGGAGTTACATGCATCCGGTGCCTGGGGATGACTCCTGCTTCCCCGATCCAGCAGCAGTTGTGGAAGTAGAGGTGCTGGATCCGAATCCCACAGCGCGACGGCGCTCCACGGTGAACATGTCTCTCATTTGCGCAGTCCAAACTTGGGACCACAGTCACGGGAGAGAGAAAATATCAATTGGAGATCTCCCCAAAAGTTTGGAAACCTTTATTCAATATTGTGTTGTATTTATTTGGTCAAAATACCCCCACTATATATAGGGGAAATCCCACCCCTAGGCTAACTAGCTTAGCCATGTGGGACTAAACGAAGGAGGGGAGAGGGGCGCAGCCGCTGCTCGGCCAAGGAGGCCCGGCCCAAGTAGGCCCCACACCGGTGGCCAAGGCCTAGCCGGCCATCCACCTCCTCCTTCCTCCTTTGGTTTTTCCCTCTTGGGCCTTTCTCCCTACAGATTTGGCCCAATAAGGTATTTTAACCCTTTAATTGATTTCTCTTTTCTTAAATAATTATGAATAAATGATTAAATCAATATTTAACATTCATTCACATATTATTCAATCTCTGTGACTATGGAACACCTTCCACCTCCACTCCGGACTCACCTCCGGACTTACCGAAACCCTTCCGGTTTTCTCTCTTCTCTTTCTTCAGTGATTCTACCGATCATGTAAACACTCTCTAAGCATCACTAAGCCATTAAGCATGATACCCCACGGTTCGAGAACACTCCAGACATGGTCGGGACTTTCCCGGACAAATGATCAACAGAGGGACCTGGATGGCCATGTGACCCCTGTGCATTCCATGAAATATTTCGTCGTTTGAACCATGAACATTGTGTCATATTCCTTTTGTCTCTCGATACTTGCATTGTCCGAGATTTGATCAATGACATCACCATGTCGGGTTCAATGTCGTTACCGACAAATTCTACTTGACTCGTTCCGACAAGTGATATCCCTGTGATCAAATCACACACTGCGCACCTATTGGATATAACCACTTCGAGTGGGACCTCGAGTATCTTTCCATCACGCGGATGGACAAATACCACTCTTGACGTATAATGCCTCTATTGTTCCTCTGAATACCTGAACACACCTTTATGGTCACTGTTTAACCAAGTGATGTTTGATGCTATCAAAGTATCCTCAGAAGATAGTGATTGCTATAGCCTCACGGTCTAAGAAATAATCCACTAGGTCTATTATAACCATCGTAACTTGAACTTCGTGACATGATCGGGTCACAATGTTTAGGTTGGGTATTAGGTTATCATCTCATTCTCACAATGAGGTGACTCCATTTCCAACTGGTATAAATGCCACATGATCAGGAAACCTTGATCATCTGTTGACCAAGGAACCAGTGACTAGAGTATCACCGGGAACCCCTGGTTGTTTATATATCACACGTGTATTGACGTTTCATTTCACTACAGTTATAGCATGATATAAAACTCAATCATAAACTTTATGAAATATGATAATAATCCTTATTACTATTTGTCTCTAGGGCATATTTCCAACATAACAAAGAGCCACTTATGATTATAGATGAAAAACAATTAGATCAAGTTAAAATGCTTAGTGAAACAAAAGAACCTCTAATAGATATTGACAAATGTAGCTTGCATAAACTCATTAATATATTACAAAAGTTTTGTAATGATCCATCTATTAAGCAAGATTTGGCTCGTATATTGCAAACTATGTCATAAAATAAAATAAAACAAAATATAGAAGGAAACAACAATGAAGCTATGATACCACCAAAGCTTGGGGATGCTTGGCCCCCCAAGATATTAATCACTATTGGCAAAGAGACCCATCATACTATATTAGATCTAGGATCTAGTATCTCATTTTTCTCAAAAGAACTATATGCATTGCTAGAACTTAAAACTATGCAAAAATGCTGAATAGACCTTTTACTTGTTGATGACTCAACTAAACATGCTTTAGGAAAAGTAAATGATGTCATGGTTGAGTTACATATGACTTTTGTTCCTACTGATTTTCTTATCATGGATATGGGAAGTAAAACCTCTAGTCCTATAATACTTGGAAGACCATTTTTGACAACTACATGAGCAATCGTTGATTCAAAACAAGGAAATGTGAAGTTTCAGTTTCCACAAAAAAAGTCTACGGAACACTTCGAAAGGAAGAAGGAGATAAAACCAAGGTACAAGCTACCACATGATCTCCATATCACATGAAACAAGTAAGTAAAGCGTAGATATATGGCTATAAAGAAAGCGTTTTGCGGGAGGCAACCCTATTATTTATTTTTATGCACTCTTGATGTAGTTTAAAGAGTATCATTTTAGTTTATTCTCTGTAGTTTTTCATAAATTACCAAGTTGAAACCATTTGGATGATATAAACTTGGTAAAACATATGGAGTAGAAAATTCTTGCACCAACACTATTTAGTAGAAAAAATCTCTGATTTGTTCTAACTCTTGTTGCACTCATATTTAAACTGAAGTTACAAATTTGCATCCTATATATGCACATAAATTGGATAAAATATGTTTTGTTGTTGCTAAAAATCTGGACAGATTGTGCCTTGTATTGTTTAAGCCATTCTTTTGAGTTTCAAAATGATTTCCCATGAGTATTTTCATATTCTAAGAATATATACAACATTATATACTTGCTAGACACCTAAAAAGAAATTTTCTTTAAGGATTATATGGTAGTTAGCAACATATTTTTGTACCACTAATGTCACCCCATAGAAAAGAAATGGGAGAAAGTTTTGTGTTGAAGTTTTTGGACAGGGAATGGAGGAACATCACACTAAGAGCTATCCAATAATGGTGAAAACAAGCTTGGATATGCACAAGGCACCCCACTGGACTTATCAAACTCTCGTTTAGCAAACCTCTAAACTTTGTTTTTTGAGCAACATAAGATGATCATAGAAACTTAGAGCGTATTTATCTAGTTTTATATTTAGTTTTGCATGTTACCTTTGAAATAAATGAGACCACCATTATAAATGTTTTGCATGCCTAAGAAAGAGCTACTGAAATAAAATAGAAATTGAGTGATATGCTACCAAAATAAAAAAGGGGAATGAAAACAAAAGGTTGAAATGCAAGTTATGCTAAGTGTTACTTATTTCAAAAAATACTTTAATGAATGATAATTTGCAAGTGCTTTATTTAGTGCTACCGTTTGTTGATATGCATAGATGCTTAATTGATACCTTCAACCTAGATTCACGGATGTAGTATAATAGCTTTTTCCCTAGAAGACGTAGGTTTAATCGAACCTTGGAAAGCACTGCTAAAAGATAATAAGGAAGGACACGTCTACAAGACTTTGTTTGTTCATTTTACCTTAGTTGACCGGAGCAATCTCATTTACTTTATAATGGGTTTGAATCAATGGATGGAGATAGGCCAGGGTTGAAGATCTACCTACAGCTACACATCAAATGGGATGAAAGATAATAATAAGCATAGTCATGTATCATGTTTGTATTGAGATAATCTTTTGTGCGCAACACATCGTAATATTCTAGAGCCCCCGTGATGCAGCAGGCATGGCAATAGACTTTTAATCCAACTAAGAACACACCGGAGCCACGGGTTGCAAACGATTATTAAGTGTAAACACAGATCAAAGCTTTAAGTGGTGATGTTGTTGATCCCGAATGGGGCACTAAGCGAAGACCGTACTTCCCTTTCTATCACTGAGTTTCCTATGACATCGCCGCTAGCCAAGTATGTCACCTAAAACCTTTATCAATCTTTGGGATCTTGGGTACCTACAAGTCCACGTATCGAGGTGATAGACAAAGAATCAAAAGATACAAATCACGAATCCAAACAAAACACAATTCTCCCATGATCCAGATGCACATAATTTCTACGAGGTTTCTCTCCAACCCACAGCCCGTGAGGACTACTCACTCATAACAAATAGATCGGAGATAGAAAACATCATGCAAATACTTTGATTGAAATCAAATATTCTTACAATGGTCGCCAAATCACAAGGAGATCTAAAAGTACAAAGCAATGGCTATGTCTAGTGGAGGGATGGATGGTGGAAGTGATGAACAATGGATGAACAATGATGTGGATCTCCTTTGGTGGTGTTGTGATGAAATCTGAGAATGGCGGCTCTTTGGCCGGTAGTTGGAGCCTCAAAATATATAGGCGTCTTCATGAAAGTTGTAGGGTTTGACAAGTCAGAGTTATCGCCACCTAGTACGGGAGGGCGGTACGGGTGGACCGCGCCCATACCAGTGGTTATTAAGCACACTGACGCCTTGGTAGGCTTCTCCAATTACTTGGTCGTGTGTACTTCCTCAAAATCCTTCATTATGACTCCTTATTTCGCCTTAAAAGCAGTGATTTCCTGTACAACATAAATCAAAGAAGGGATTTGCACATATTTGCAATTATTAGTCATTAATGGCAAGTCTGGGAGTTTATTTGGCAATTGCTTGACAAAAAACAACGTTTAAACACGGTGGAAGATGGCAAAAATTAGAGCCATCATTAATTTTAAGGAACTTTGTTTGATAATAAATGATTAGCACTATGGACACTTTGGCATGCTTTAGATCTCTTTTTGCTAGCCCAAAATTTTCAAACAAGCTAAGACTTGTATATCTGAATACCTTAAACTCCAACAGCATACACCATACATACCTATGTGGCACTTGCTACTCCAAGTATAATATATGTGTTATGCCTTCAAGTACTTTTTTTTGCGAAACCCAGTACAAATGCAGACGCTCACAAATACGCACATACATTCACCCCTATGAATGCACGCACGCACACGCTACCACTATGAGCACCTCCGAAATACTGATTCTTAAGGCTAATCTGATGGGTCTTGAGTTTGATGAAGTCACCGCAGATGCCTTGCTATCAACGGGAATGTCATATCCCACTAAAGAATATTCTGCCTTTTATGAGCCACCAAAGTGTCAAACCTGGGTTTGAAATCTGGTGGATTAGGGGTGCCACTACCCTCCTAACCATCCAACCACATGTTGGTTCTCTGCCTTGAAGTACTAGAGCCCAATTGTTTGAAATAAAATAGAATGTCAAACAAGAATTTGACCCATGGTAACTTAAATTATGTAAGTTATGTGTTTGACATTTTATAAGTTGTTTGTTAGCCAAACCATGCTATCATGGGGAAAGCTTTCAACATTGCACTATTTTTGTGTTGATATCATATTCTTTTGGTTATGGAGGCTCATCAATGTGAAATAAATTGGAACACTTAATAAAGCTTTCTAGAGTTTGCATATAATTAGAGGGACATCTGGGCCGCAACCCTAAGCCATCCTATGCATCGTGGTGGAAGTTTACAACATTAATATTCTATGAAGCATTTTTAATAAAAAATTATGAAAATAGTAAATAAAATAAAGTGTGAGGGGTTCATTTTTCTGTTTGTCTTGTCGTCTAAGTACGGATAGACCCTCACAAAGGGACTCCTAGTACAAAGGGTCAAGAGGTACCTTAGTTGACACTCTTGTTTGAAACAATATGCTTACAATGACAAAACTGTTTAAGTGATCCTAAGTTGAGTAGCATGAGGTGTGGATACTTATGGTTAAGGGGCATGAGACATTCAACTTGTAAGGTGTCAAAAACATAAACCATACCTCCTTTTGTCAAGAAAGATGCCTAGAACCTCACTCTTATGATAACCGTTGACTTCAGCTACATATCTCAAAACTTTATTTTATGCTCCTACATATCGTTTATTTTATTGAAGGACTAGCCCATGTGTTCCCTGCTTACTTTTTGTTACCAAAGTGTCACAAGATCAAAAGAAACAAAAGAGTCTTCCATAATTCTATAGGTTCATATAAGCATGCTTAATTGCTAATGGTACATTCATTTGTCTCAATACAAAACAACTTATTGTTAAGCATGTTTGTAGTGTATAACATATATCACTTTATAGATCTTTTGATTATTGCTATTGTTTAAAGATTGAAGCTCGTAAACTTTGTGTGACAATGAATAAAATGTATGACATGAAATATAGCAACAAACTCCAAAGTCCATGTTTATTTTTATCACCTTGATGCTCAAGGACGAGTAAATGTTAAGCTTGGGGATGTTGATGCATGTAAAATGCATACATGAACTTTATAGTTTATTGATACATATTCCCACATATTTGCAACATGTATAATGGCATATTCATGTTTTATATTTATTTTTGGGGATTTACCAATGATCCCCCTATATTTTGGTTATATCTCTGTAGGACAGGAAAACCCTGTTTTCTGTATTTTTCTCTTTCCAGGACCTAAACAGAGTCAAACGGAGCTAAGATTCTGGTAAAGTCAATATTTCACGAAGAGGGTTGATCTAGAGTGCTTGGACCTCATGAGAGGGGCCCGTTGGCCCAAAAGATCCCAGGTGGCGTGACCTGCTCTAGTGCACATGCCACCTGACCTCTTTTGGTCCCCAGTCGTCCGATTCTCTTCAATCTTTCGCCCACCAACTTGGTTTGACCTAAAAACGCCTATATAATGGGTACCCTCATACATCCTCGAGGAGAGCATCGCATAAACACCAAAACAAATATAGAACCAGTAGATATTGGAGGGGGAAACTCCGTCGGAGCCGCCGCTAAAGGGATATCTACCTTCTCCAACATCTCCAACATCGTCACCATGATGTTGGAGGGACTAGTCCACCTCCAGACTATGGGTTTGTGGAAGTATCTTGATATATTTCTCTCTGGTGCTATCATATATCTAGTACCATATGACCTACCCAACATGATTATGGTCATCTATGTAATTCCTATGTGGTGGATCTTTATTCTATGATTTGATATATGAGATCGAAACCTATTTATGTATAATATGTATTGACATATCCATATCATGTACCCCATTCTAAACTACTTGTTTTGATCCAACTTGTATGCAAGATCATGTGTGGGGTAAGTGTGTATTAGATGGAGTAACATGGCGGTAGTGATTGAATAGTGACAACAAATTCAAGATCTACTATGGTTTTTACCTTTCTTTTGTTACCTCACTAGGGATTAAATGAATTCGTGCTATAATTATCTTGTGATAGCTTGATAATATTTTTTGGTCAAGGTAGTGTATTTTTTATTCAAACATCATGTCAAAGTACCTAAGGCTATGCTTTGTTAATTCTTAATTCTAGATTGCTTGGAGTTTTACCTTTCTAGAGGAGTATAAGAGAGATGTGATGCATCATCTCTATGTTAGGATGTGATGCCCATATGAATGTTTATCAAACGCATATGAAAGTTTCATCAATATTATGTTGATAATGAATTGTTTTATGTCCACTACAACATAAAAAGAGAATAGACAACCGAACCCATGAACCATGGTCCATTTTAAGTCATAAGAAACAAATTTCCAACACCATTACTATCATTCATATTTTCTGCAATTAATTATTTCAAAAATACAAAAAAAATACTTTCTTTACTTGCAAACACAAACAAAACACAAAAACACCTTTCATATCATTGCCTTTATTTTACTCGTATATTTTACTATTGTTTTACTTTACTTATTATTATTACTAAGATGAAACCTTGTGCTTGAAAACCACGTGGTGGAGTTAGGAACACAAGAAAAAACTTTAGTTTGTAGATTGCTTGAAGAGGAGGAGAAAAATATCCCTTGATCAGCCGATTCCCCAAGAGTTCGATATAAACCCTCGAGTCACCTTTATGGGGGAAAATACGCTCGCTACAACATTCTCCACTTGGAGTCCCAATAAGTTGGTACACATAGAGTTTGTTGCCATCAACATCCTAATATATATAATGTTCTTATACTTATGAATTGTGCTTGATTTGTCCAAAATATAGCATAGGTCATGCCCAAATTTTATTTACTCATGCAAAGATGCAAACAATGTGGTGTCACTTAGTAAATGCATTCAAGCAATCCTTCTCATACTACAACAATGGTCGAATCAATCATGCACCTACACAAGCAATTCTTCAAGTAAGTTTGCATCCATCGGGAGAATCTCTCGTGTACACACTTTTGAATCAAGCGGTCGAAATTCCCTTGGATTTTTAGACGATATCAATGTCACTAAACACAATTACTCACTAAGACAGCTTATTTTAATCAGTACATTATAGTACCCAATAGTTTCCTTTGGATACCCTACAAACATACACTTTTCAGCTTTTGGTTCGAGTTTCTTGGGCTGTGGTTTCTTAACATAAGCCTCACATCCACAAACTTTTAGGAAAGACAACGTTGGCTTCATGCCATTCCATATCTCATACAAAGTTATCTTCAAGGACATGGACGGTGCCCTATTTGAAATGAATGTGGCAGTTTCTAGCGCGTATCCCCAAAATGATACAGATAAGTCGATGAGAGACATCATAGACTGCATGATATCTAATAGAGTGTGATTACATCACTTGGACACACCATTATGCTATGGTGTTTTAACTAGGATAAGTTATGGTACAGTACCACAAGTCTTGAGATGCTTGCCAAACTCATAACTAAAATACCCGCCTCCTCGATGAGATCGAAGATGCTTGATTTCTTGTCAAGTTGATTTTCAACTTCACTCTAAAACTCCTTGAACTTTTAAAATGTTTCAGACTTATGTTTCATTAAGTAGATATACTCATACCTACTCAAATCACCAGTTAAGGTACCAAAGTAACGATAACCAGTGCGCATTGAGATGCTCCTTGGTCCACATACATCGGTATGTATGATTCCCAATAAGTTCACCGCCCGCTCAATCACACCGGAGAACGGTGTCTTGGTTATCTTGCCCATAAGGCACGATTCACATCTGTCAAGAGATTAAAAATCAAGCGACTCCAAAAGTACATCAAAATGGATATTATTCATGTGTTTCACACCGATATGGCCCAGATGGCAATGCCACATATACATTGAATTATCATCCTTATGCTTACATCATTTTGAATCAATGTTATGGATGTGCAAATCACTACAATTGAGATTTAATAAGAACAAACCATTAATTTTTCGTGCATGAGTATAAAGGACATTATACATATAAATAGAACACATATGGATTAAATGAATTCAAGTGCTATAATTATCTTGTGATAGCTTGGTAATATTTTTTGGTCAAGGTAGTGTATTTGTTATTCAAACATCATGTCAAAGTACCTAAGGCTATGCTCTGTTAATTCTTAATTCTAGATTGCTTGGAGTTTTCCATTTGTAGAGGAGTATAAGAGAGATGTGTTGCATCAACTCTATGTTAGGATGTGATGCCCATATGAATGTTTATCAAACACATATGGAAGTTTCACCAATATTATGTTGATAATGAATTGTTTTATGTCCACTACAACATAAAAAGAGAATAGGCAACCGAACCCATGAACCCTGGTCCATTTTAAGTCATAAGAAAAAAAATCCAACACCATTACTATCATTTATAATTTCTGCAATTAATTATTTCAAGAATACAAAAAAATTTCTTTACTCGCAAACACAAACAAAACACAAAAACACCTTTCATATCATTTCCTTTATTTTACTTGTATATTTTATTATGGTTTTACTTTACTTATTATTATTATTATTTCATATTACTAAGATGAAACCTTGTGCTTGAAAACCACGCGGTGGAGTTGGGAACACAAGAAAAAAACTTTATTTTGTAGATTGCTTGAAGAGGAGGAGAAAAATATCCCTTGATTATCCAATTCCCTAAGAGTTCGATATAAACCCTCGAGTCACCTTTGTGGGGGAAAATACACTCGCTACAACACTCTCCACTTGGAGTCCCAATGAGTTGGTAATGTTGGGTCCGCAGCATAGAAAACAAAAAATTTCCTACGACGAGAACTACACGCCAAGATCTATCTACTAGGTACAGAGCAACAGGTAGACATACATCCATCGAGAACTTACCCTCGAAGACAACGAGTTTTGTTAACGTGTAGGAACTCGTGGTTGATGTAGTCGTACACTTGCCGATCTCAAGATCGTGTGGAAGTCCGAGCGCCGCAAATCAGCAGCGCATCCGTCCTCGCACACACGTTCAAGCCACCGGACAACCTCCACCTCCTTGCTCCAGCGATCCAGTGGAAGCAGCAACTCCTTCCAGACGAAATGCCACCGGAAACATGTATCTCGCTAATCCGAGACCATAGGGGAATAATTCTCGAGGGGGATAGAGATCCTTCACGAGGAGGTGTGAGGAAGAAGGAGGAAGAGGGTGGACTTTTATAGGAGGAGGGGGGTGCCCCTCCCCATGGCCGGCGCCTCAAGGGGGTGCCCCTTCACCTCCTCCATTCATGTGGTGGTAACCCCTCCACATTAAAATGCCTCTTCACATTCCCTTTTAAAGTCCCCACTTTAAATGCATTAAAATTCTCTAAGTTTAATGCTCTCTCATTTAATAAAACTCTTTTATTACATTTATTCAGAATTTTTTTAATTACTTTAATTAACAAACATTCACATATAACCCCTTGCAATATTTCAATATCACAGGCAGAACCACTTTCTGCAATTTCACCCGAAACAATTTCCGGTTTCTATCGAAACAATTCCTACGCTTTGCAATTCTTTCGTCTGAAACATATGTGCTCCAAAATGGTGTCTGGCAACTCTTAAGTGTGCCACCCTACGGTTCGCGAATAATGCAGACATGATCGAGACCCTTGTCCGATCAATAATCAGCAGCGGGACCTAGAGATCCGTACTGACTCCTACACATTCAACGATGACTTCTGTGATCGTGAGAACCTTTAACGCTTTTAATTTAATCCCTTTGTCTCTCGATATATTACATGTCTGGGATTCGATCATCGGTATCTCTATACCTAGTTTGATCTCGTTACCGACATGCACTCTTTTCTCGTTC
The DNA here is from genome assembly GCA_910589775.1 of Avena eriantha. Lineage (NCBI taxonomy): Eukaryota > Viridiplantae > Streptophyta > Magnoliopsida > Poales > Poaceae > Avena > Avena eriantha. The sequence continues at coordinate 502,506,362 of OU342743.1, forward strand.
CCATGATATAACATTCTAGTGATCACATCACTTACTTGCAAGCTACCTTAATGTGATATTACCGAGAGGGCCCAGAGTATATCTATCCGTCATCGGGATTGAAAAATTCCACTCTTGATCCATGAGCCTCAACATAACACCTTCGTAGTACTGAACCCATCTTTATAGTCACCCTGTTACGGTGTGACGTTTGATGTTATCAAGATACTCTTCTGGTGTTAGTAATTAACATGATCTCATGGTCTAAGGATAAAGATTACTTCTTATGATGTTATAGCAATGTAAACATAATGACTTGATCGTAATGCTATACTTCGGATGAATGTTCATCACATCACTTCACAAATGATGTGACCTTGTTATTAACAACATCCAATGTCCATGATCAGTAAACCTTGATCATCTTGTTAATCAACAAGCTAGTCTATAAGAGAGGCATAACTAGGAACCCTTTTTATTTATTAAACACTCATGTATTGATGTTTCCGATCAATACAATTATAGCATGCAAAATAAACATCTATCATATATAAGGAATACATAATAACAACTTTATTATTGCCTCTTAGGGCATATTTCCTTTAGGTAAAACATGGAGTTTGTTTCCATCAGCATCCTAATATATATATAATGTTCTTCTATTTAAGAATAGTGCTTGATTTGTCCAAAATATAGCATAGGTCATGCCCAAATTTTATTTACTCATGCAAAGATGCAAACAATGTGGTGTCACTTAGTAAATGCATTCAAGCAATCCTTCTCATACTACAATAATGGTCAAATCAATCATGCACCTACACAAGCAATGCTTCAAGTAAGTTTGCATCCATCGGGAGAATCTCTCGCGTACTCACTTTTGAATCAAGCGATCAAAATTCCCTTGGATTTTTAGACGATCTCAATGTCACTAAACACAATTACTCACTCCAAGACAACTTATTTTAATCGGTACATTATAGTACCCAATAGTTTCCATTGGATACCCTACAAACATACACTTTTTAGCTTTCGGTTCGAGTTTCTCGGGCTGTAGTTTATTAAAATAAGCCTAACATCCATAAACTTTAAAGACAACTTTGGCTTCGTGCCATTACATATCTCATACAAAGTTGTCTTCAAGGACATGGAAGGTGCCCTATTTAAAATGAATGTGGCAGTTTCTAACGTGTATCCCCAAAATGATATAGATAAGTCAGTGAGAGACATCATAGACCGCATGCTATCTAATAGAGTGTGATTACATCACTTGGACACACCATTATGCTATGGTGTTATAGCTGGGATAAGTTGTGGTATAGTACCACAAGTCTTGAGATGCATGCCATACTCATAACTGAAATACCCGCCCCCTCGATGAGATCGGAGATGCTTGATTTTCTTGTCAAGTTAATTTCAACTTCACTCTAAAACTCCTTGAACTTTTAAAATGTTTCAGACTTATGTTTCATTAAGTATATATACCCATACCTACTCAAATCACGAGTTATTACCGAAGTAACGATAACCATTACGCATTGAGATGCTCCTTGGTCCACATACATCGGTATGTATGATGCCCAATAAGTTCGTCGCCCGCTCAATCACACCAGAGAACGGTGTCTTGTTCATCTTGCCCATAAGGCACGGTTCACATCTGTCAAGAGATTCAAAATCAAGCGACTCCAAAAGTACATCAAAATGGTGCTTATTCATGTGTTTCACACCTATATGGCCCAGATGGCAATGCCACATATACATTGAATTATCATCATTATGCTTACATATTTTTGAATCAATGTTATGGATGTGCAAATCACTACAATCGAGATTTAATAAGAACAAACCATTACTTTTCGGTGCATGAGCATAAAAGACATCATTCATATAAATAGAACAACCACTTGTTTCTAACTTAAATGAATAATAATCTTGCAACAAGCAAGATCCACTCACAGTATCCATGCTCAACTCAAGTACAAGGCAACACTTATTCAAAATTAAAATAAATCATGAGGGTAGACATATAGGGAGAGTGCAGACAACCATCACGTCCACCTTGTGGTTGTTGCCAACACGCATCGTCGCCTCATCCTTCACCAAGCGCTGCTTATTCCGTAACTCTTGTTTAGTGTTACAAATGTAAGCAACAGAGCTAGTATCAAATACCCAAGTGTTTCTCCTAGCACTTATGAGGAAAACATCAATAACATGTATATAACATATACCTTTCTCTTTGTCGACAATCTTTTTGGTCTTCATATCCTCGAAGTACTTGGAGCTGCTTTGAAGGGCATATGCCCGAGAGGCAATAATAAAATGGTATTATCTTATTCCAAGTTTATGATTGATGTTTATTTCTCATGCTAGAATTGTATTAATAGAAAATGTTAATACATGTGTGTTTAATAAACAAACCAAAGTTCCTAGTAATTCCTCGCATATATACTAGCTCGTTGATTAATAGATTATCATGGTTTCCTCATCATGAACATTGGATGTTGTTAATAATGGGATCATGCCATTAGAAGAATGATATAATGAACATACACCCAAAGTAGATTTAGCAATATGATCTAGTCATTAAGTTTACATAGCTACATCAAACACATATGAAGTATTCCTAATCCTTAGACCATGAGCTCATGTCAATTGCTAACACCGGAAGAGTGCCTTGATAACATCAAACGTCACACTATAGAAGGGTGAATATAAAGGTGGGTTCACGTATTCCTAAAGTGTTATGTAGAGTCTCATGGATAAAGAGTGGGGTTTGTCCATCCTAATGACGGATATATATATATACTCTGGGCCCTCTCGGTGATATCACATCACAACTGCTTGCAAGCAAGTGACTATATCATAGGGATGTTGTATCACAGAACATGTAAAGAGTACTTGTAAAGAACAAGATTGAACTAGGGTATGGTTGATACCTATGAACGGATCTCGGACAAGTAAAGTATCGCGAGACAAGACGAATTGGATACGATGTTGATGGTTCACACGATCACAAGAGTTATCGTTGAATATGCAGGAGTCAGTACAGATCTCCTGGTCCTGCTTCTAATTATTGATAAGAGAGGTGTCTCTATCATGTCTGTATTATTCGCGAACCTTAGGGTGACACACTTAAGGTTCTCCAACACTAAGTGGTAGATAAAACATATTCGAGAATATTTTTGTTAGGGCTAAATTTTTTTCGAGATCATCGGATGTGTTTCAGGTTAAATTGCTGAAAATGGTTTCAGGTGTGATATTGAAACAATGCAAGGGGTTTTATGTGAATGTTCGTTAATTAAAGTAATTAACAAAATTCTGAATAAAATAAATAAAATAGTTCTATTTAAAGAGAAAAATGCATTTATGCTAATGGATAATAAATGCATGTGAGTGGAAGAGGTGTTTATGTGAGTGGGATGTGCACTCACATGAAGAGGGAAGAGGTGGGGGCACACCTGTGGTCGACGGCCAAGACCCATGGGCAGCCCCTTCCCCTATAAAAGGATCCCTCCTCCTATCTAGATTCACCACCTCCTCGTGAAGGTTCTCTTCCCCCTCTAGTAATTTCCGATGGCCTCAGATTAGCGAGGTACATGTTATGTTGGATTTTTTGGAGTAAGATTTATTTACTCTTCTGGTGCTCTGCTAGAGTGGAGGCATGGAGGTTGTTGGGAGACGGGCATGTGACCAAGGACAAATACACTACTGGGTTGCTGCGTTCTTCAACACAATCTTGAGATTGGCAAGTAATCGACTACATCACCAACGAAATCAGTTTTCGTAAAAGCTTTCGGTCTTTCAAGGTAAGTTATTCTAGCTACCCTCTTACTCGTTACTAGCATCTACTATATTATTGCTTGGAGAAATTGATGTTCTTATCGTAAGAAGAGGTGGGGGCACACCCATGGCCGGTGGCCAAGCCCCATGGGTAGCCCCCGCCCCCTACAAAAGAGACCTCCTCCTCCTTTCTAGGTGCACCACCTCCTCGTGAAGGTTCTCCTCGCCCTCTAGAAATTTTCCCATATCCTCAGATTAGTGAGGTACATGTTCTATTGGATTCTCTGGAGTAAGATTTTTCTACTCTTCCACTGATCTGATGTAGTGGAGGCATGGAGGTTGTCAGGAGCTGGACATGTGACTGAGGACGAATACTGTCGTGCCTTGATTTTTGACACTGAGGTTTATCCCCTTTGATTGTTTGGCTAGGGGCGCAATGTGTAGCGAGCATGGTCGATGAACTAGGCGAACAAACTCATAGAGAGAGGCGCAATGTTTTTACCTAGGTTCTGGTCCGATGTGATCGGATCCATACGTCCTACAACTATCTAGTATCTAATTATCACAAAGGTTTACACTCTCTTCCCCCTTTCTCGTTCGACCTAGGCCTCCTTTTATACGGGTAAGGGACACCACAGGGGTCTGAGCACACGCGGCAGCGAGGTCTTAGCAACATGGCGGTCTTGACTTGCAACTTGTCCTAGAAGTCATGCCTTTGCACTGTGTGTCGCTTACTGCGCTATGGCAGACTGGCATCAGCCTTGACTTGGCCTGATTCTTATCTCCAGGCAGATTATTCCGAATGGGGCTATCGGTGGGGGTGTCGGTAGACCTGGGTAGGCATCCCGGCTGAGACTTCAAGTGGCCATGCGGCGAGGCGTCAACCACGCGTTGGGCGAGCACTACCCTAGGGAAAAGCATGGTCTTAGCTCTTCTACTAGTTTAGTGTGTAGTCTGTATTGGGTCAGACATCGCAGGCCAGCTATCTTTATCTTCGGGAATCCTTCCGAGTGGGGAGGAGGATCTACGGACCTACCCGTGGAGAGATCTCCGGACCACCGGCTAGGCACTCTGCAAGACGCCCGGCCCAGAGCACGCGGTTCTGTGACCCGTGGAGAGCACAGAACCGACAGTAGCCCCAGGCGATGTGCCGTTCCATGTGGTTTGTCACCCAGGGCAGTACCTCACCAATCAAAGACGTGGGACCGAGGGCGCTATCTATGGAGTTTTCCTGGGACTCGTCCTGCAGATTCTGACAAAGATCTTGATGCCTCGGTTCTGCTGCCTAGGGGAATCCAAGGGACTGTCCTTGGAGTAGATTGATTATTTGGTGCTGTGCTTGGTGGCTTAATCTCCTCAGCCTATTTAAGCGGCCTCGAGGGAGGAGGCCGCATCCAACGCTCATCTTCTCTCTCTTCTTATTCCTCGCTCTCTATAGAAGCATGGCCACCATGCACCATGCACTAGCATCAGGAAGGCTGCTCCAGCCAGAGCCAAAAGGTTGGCTTCCACTGGGTGGTGGCGAGGCAGATAGATGGAGGGGAGGGAGAGGTCATGGTCGTTATCATCGCTTGGAGACAGATCGTTCCCCTATGGCGGTAGCTCCTCAAGACTCGTGGACCGGATTTTTCCAGCTTCGAGTTTTACTTGAGGGTGCACCGAGAGAGTGCGGGAACAATGTGTATTCCTGATGTCTCCATTTAGTCCTTTGGTAGCCGCCTCCACCCTCGCAAGATGATGCTTTAGCCCGCCGGGTGCTGCAACACCATCTAGTGGGCCCGTGTCTTCTCTAAGGAAGGCGGAAGCATGTATCCTAGGAGGGGTTGGACCTGCTTCTCCGAGACCCACTCCCTCCAGCAGGGAGACATCCTCGTAGTCACGTTTGATGGGGTGGAGACGCTTTCCGTGTTGCCTACTTCCACGAGAAGGGGCTCTGACCCCACAGAGCTCCCCGCCTGGATGCTTGCCCAGGACCCCTTGCCAAGCAAGTAGGTTTTACCAAGGAACATAGCATGTAAGGTTTCAGGAGATACGCTCTACTTTACCTCTTCCGGCTGTAATTATGCATCTGTTATCCTGAAATAAAAGAGGGAACTTATCTAGCATTGTCGTCTTCTTGTATCCTACGTATTTTCTGTTGCTAGTGCTTCGGGGTGACAAGGTTTTCTCCTTGGTCACCGTCGGAGCGCTTCATGGTGCATTTCCTTCCTAGCGATCAGCTCCTGAGTGGGTGAGGGTGCAAAGGACCGCTTTGTCTTTGTTCATTGACTAAGATGATCCTTAGTGCATCACTTTGGGGGTGCTCGGGGGCAACCCCAAGCATTTCTGCTCTTCGGGTAATTCAATCACCATTAGAGACCAACCGCGCGCAAGCCCGGCTATGCCCACTAGTCTAATGGAGTGTTTATCATCACAGTGAGCGAGAGACGCGGGGTGATCCTGCCTGGATTCACGCGCTGCACGAGACGCGTGCATCCTTATCTAATTTTCCCCACTGTATCGATGGTGCGTCCATTGTTATAGTGTGCGAGACGCGCGGGGAGATCCTTCCTGGACTCACGTGCTACGCAAACAACACGCAGCCTTATCGAACTGTGCCCACTACTTCGACTACGCATTCCATTGTTGCAGTGGGCAAGATGCGCGAGGTGATCCCGCCTGGACTCACGTGCTATCTAAGTAGCGTGCAACCTTATTTCTGGAGCATCTTACGGGTAGAACCTGCAAAGATGGTATCCGTGCAAGTGCTCTATATTCCACGAGTTCTCCACGGGACTACCATCTTTCGTCTCTAGGTGGACCGCTCCGGGCCTAGATACTTGTACTACCCGGTAAGGGCCCTCCCACTTTGGTTGTAACTTATTACTTCCCCTCCCGGGATAAGCCTAGCGAAGGACCAAGTCACCTTCTTGAAGATTTCGAGGCTGGACCCGACGACTATGATAGCGCCACAAGCTCTGCCGATAATGAGATGCACGCACTGCTGCTAGGTTGCGTGCCTCTTCGAGGAAGTTGATGTCATTGATGTGGCATTCATCCTGGGCAAACTCATGATAAGCTTGCACTCGGGGGGACTCGTACTGCAGCTCAGTGGGCAGCACTGCCTCGGCTCCGTAGACCAAGGAGAAAGGGGTTTCTCATGTGGTCCTGCTTGGAGTTGTCTGAATCGACCAGACGGTGGACGGGATCTATTCGATCCAGCCCTTCCCACTGGCTTTGAATCGATTGAAGGTCTGGATCTTGAGCCCGCATAGCACCTCTTCATTGAGGTGTTCTTCTTGCCCGTTGCTCTATGGGTGGGCCACCGAGGCGAAACATACCTTGGTACCTAGGGTGTCACAATAGGTGAGGAAGGCGCCACTTCTGAACTGTGATCCATTGTCGGTGATGATGCCGTGGGGCACGCCGAAGCGGCACACGATGCCCCGGATGAACTTGACGGTGGCCTGAGCAGTGACGGCCCGCACGGGCTCCACTTCAGGACACTTGGTGAACTTGTCGATGATGACAAACAGGTATTGGCACCACCCACCACCACCACCCGTGGGAGGGTTCCCATGATGTCTGGCCCCCACATGGCAAATGGCCATGATAGGGCTATTGACGAGGGTTTAACTCGTCAATGCCCATTGTTATGGGCTTGGGTTTTTGAGAAGGAGGGAGCGCTGGGGGCATGAGTCAGCTAGCAAACAATAACACAGGGACGCAAATTTTACCCACGTTCAGGCCTCGTAGAGGTCCCTACTCCAGCTTGTCTGCTCTTGGAATTAACGAAGGAATCGAAGATTACAGGGGCGCGCAGATGCAATCTAGCGAGAGTTGTGGAAACTAGGGTGGTGATTATCCTCCTCGCTGCCCCCTCCTAGCCTTTATATATATAGGCTGGGTCTCAGGTAGTAGGTCGAGTCGGTTACATATTAGGGTTTTCCCTTTGAACTTTCTATCTTAAGCTTCTTCTTGTCTCGCAAGCAATCGAGAGTCCATGGGCCACTCGAATTCTCCACTGGGCCTTGGTAACACAATGGGATTTTGCCGTATCTGGACCGTATATACCAAACTCGAGTACCTGTAGGGTGTACCCATGTCAGTAGCCCCCGAGTGTCTAGTGGAATCGCAGATTCGACTGGGGACTTTATGAAGTCTTTCGAGTGTATGACTGAGTATTTTTCGAGTGTTCTGTTTATGTCATAGGGATTGTTGATATACGTACCTGATTTATCCGATGTATCGGTATCAGTTAACTGCCTTAGGGAAAAACAACGCAATCTACTCAAACTCGAGTCCCTGGACTCGAGTTCGGAAAAATGCTGGTGTAATTCGACTCAGGCAGCGGAGGTCTTACAGGAGTCAAATTCGTGAGTGTATTTGTACTATGTAGTTCCTTTTCGTTAGCCTGACTTGTGTTATCTCAGCTCCTTGCCAACCTGTCAGGTGCGTTGCAACTGGGTTGGTGTTTATCAAAGGTTCGATTAATGTTGTGTCAGCTACTCAGGAAACTGCGATTTGTTCGTAGAACGAAAGTGTAAAGGGTGGTGCAGCCCCCGAGTGATCAATTTGCAGGAAAATAAGGAAAACACAGAGTTTTGGGGCACTTAGCTTTATTTATTCGCAGAATAGTACGAGGTACAATGTGTGGCTAAGTAGCCTGGCTGAATAGCCTTATTTGTAAATGTAAAAACGACTAGGGGTAGAAGCGGCGCAGTTGCATGACGTTCCAGGGATTGGAGTATGCGACTCCCGTCTCGAGATCTTTAAGCCGATAGGCGCCACCTGGTATTATTTATGTAATCACATAAGGTCCCTCCCAAGGGGACTCGAGCTTGAGGTGCCCTTGCTGCTTCAGTCGCAGGACCAGTTCTCCTTCGACAAATCTGGGGCGTAGCCTTCTGTTGTGGTAGTTGCGGAGGCTTTGCTGGTAGATCGTTCATCTCTCTGCTGCAATTTCCCGTGCCTCATCAAGAAGGTAGACGAAGTCTTCGAGTGCAAGATTTGACTCCTGCTCGCTGTAAGCAACCACCCGTCGTGATTTGTAGCATACTTCTACGGGTAGCACCGTGCACCATGAAGAACGGGGTGTATCGCATGGCACTGTTTGGAGTTGTGCATAAGCTCTAGAGCACGGATTGCAGCTTGTCTGCCAGCATCCAGTGGTTTGTTCGAGTGGCCAGAGGAGTTGCATCTTGATTCCGTCGTAGACGAGGCCGTTGGTCTTTTCGACTTGACCGTTGGTCTGCGGGTGAGCCACCGAGGCGTAGCTTATGTTGATTCCTAGGTTTTCGCGGAATTCCTGGAATTCCTTAGAGGTTAAGTTCGTCTCATTGTCCGTGATGATGCTGTGTGTCACTCCAAAGCGGTAGACAATGGATTTGAAGAACTTGTGTGACACCCCCAGGATCAGGGTTAAACAAATCCAGACCTTAGCTTGACATAAGCTTAACCTAGAGCTCGAGGATATCCAGTGAGAAATCGGTAACACAACAGTAACCCTGCGACACAAAAGTTATTACAATAAGCTCATAGCTGAGCGAAGAACCATGATATTACAAGCAGAGGTCACTGACCACAAACATCAAACAACGGAAGGCAAATTATGCTATTAAGTATAGCAAACTTAACAAATGGCCTAAGAGGCCTAAAGCATAACGATGACGTCCCAGCCCATAGATTCCACGCTGCCGGCCGGGAACCCCAAGCTACTCATCGGTGTCGATGTTGTACCTAACTTGTCTTCAGGGGGAACAATTATTCTGCTACAAAAGTATCAACAAAGCAAGGGTGAGTACAGGGTGTGCTCTGCAAGACTTATGGCTGGTGGGGTTATTTTGCATAAAGCCAGTTTTGTTTATAAAACAAGAGGGAGAAGAAGCTCGTCTAATCAGAATATTTTAAAAGGGGATAAGATAGCGACATCTCCGAAGAATTGATCATTATTTTGTTATCCACCAAAGTAATCCTCATCTCACAACTAGGATCACCCCCTCGTACCCATGAGGAAGCATCCTTAAGCACACGTTGAACCTCCAAGTTTTACGATTAGGTTATAGTTCTCTATGATCTTAGAATTCGGTCACCAAGCGTTCATAACCGTGAACATGGCTTTTCGAAAAGATTTAACCCTGCAGGGGTGTACAACTTACCCACACTTACCAACCGACTCTTAATGCCAACGTTTTAGCCCTCTTCCTTCGATGGTCGACAAAGGGTGGTTGGACACGACCTTGACCTTCCTTTCACCGAGACCATGAGGCACGCCCTAAGGATGGTTCCGCCGTGACGGGTCAAATCCCGAAGCCAATCGCTAGAGATGTGAGGCGAGGTTAGTTTACCCAGAACAACCGCCACCCCAACCTCGTCCACGCTTACCTACCTGTCTGAATGCACCTCCTTCACCGCCTTCGAGAAGATCTAGAATGCATATGTCAAATGGAACACCCGAATTATGTGACTCATGGAATCTACTAGGCAAGTTAGTCAGTGGAGGGGTTCCCATAAACCCCGTGTGGCTGTACGCTCCTCTTGGTCTAAAGGCAAGAACTCGGGTCCTAGTAGTGGCGAGAATGGGACTACAAAAACCACATCCCACCGTGGCCTCCCATACAAGCCTTAGCATGTTTAACCTTTACCACTGATCTTACCTCATCCGTATATCTCGTTCTCCTATCATACTAGATTCTCTGCATTTGTTACATCTTCTGGATGAACCAGCACTAACAGCTAAGCAAGACACAGATAATAGCTCTAGCAGTGCACACAAGCCAAACCTAGTTCTGCTAGGAGCAGTGGATCAGGTAATATAAGCTCAAGGGAGTAATGCAACATATAGGATACTCTATCTATCGATAAAAGACCACAATAGAATCGTATGCATCATGGCAAGAATGGAATACTTTCAAAAGCATAGGATTGTATCATGGTGGGGCTATGCTTGCCTTGTTTGTTGAAACCTAGGTATAGATCTTCGGAAGCCTTGTACTTGACTTGATTACAGTTGGTCAAGTATTGTTCGTCAACCTTCGATGGTGTTGATCTCGGTCTTCAATCTCGATCTCGAGATCGTATTCTACCGGGAAGAAGCAAACACCGGAAAAAAAGGGGGAACAACAATCAACACATGGCATTGATGCAATGCTCAAGCAAGGATGATGATATGACAAGTTAAATAGATCTTAAATTAAACCCTAGGGCATGCTTGATCATTTTAAACAGGGTCCGAAGGGTACAAACCCTAAGACACGGGAAACCCCGGAACACATGTGAGGGGTTGATTTAGTTATCGAATTAAACTTGTCATTTAAGTTCCTTAACAATGCATGATTATAGTTTAAACAGATAGATCTCATTTTTCCGAACATTTTGATATATTATACACATTTTTGTAACTTATAAATAATTACTTATTGATTTTACAAGATTAAAACCCTTTTCTATAAGTATTAAACTATTAAAACCTTTACTGCGGCAGCGTGGCATAGGGATGATGTCAGCGTGGCCATTACAACTTTTTACACCGACACAGGATCTAGCCATAGTGGCTGACTGGTGGGCCATGGGCCCCATAAGCTAGCCATGCGGGCAAAGATTGCGTGCTGCTGATGCGGGCGCCATGTCTTGGCCACGCGGGTGACAAGCAGGCGCCACCTCGACTCCACAGTGGAACCACGTAGGACTCGCCGGAGAACGCATCGGCAGCAGCGACTGGCGATGCTAGGGGCAAGTGGGGTCACGCATGAGGGCTCGTTCGAACGAGAGTGATGCATGGTAGCTAACGGTGGTCGCGCCGCCTCTTATTGGTCATCGGAGCACCGTCTGTGACGGTGTCCGACGGCGGCGGGCGGTGGCATTCGGCGTGAGGACGAAGCGGGGCAAGAGGGAGGGAGCGGAGAGGTCTAGAGGAACCACGAACTCACCTTGAGTCTAACAGAGGTGATGGCGAGGCTGGAGGTGGAACGGAGCAACGGCGAGGTCGAGGGCGGAGCTCGTCGGTACCGGAGAAGGGCTCGATGCAGCCAACTAGGAGCTCACTAGCTCGATTCCTTCGGCACGGAGGCTCAGCACCGCATGGCGGAGCTCATAGCGTGGTCAGTGGAGGCCGAGATGGTCAGGGACGGCGGCTGTACGCGGCGGCCGGAGCTAGGGTTTCAACTCACGTCGAGGGAGAGAGAGGGCGATTGAGGAGATGGGAGTGGATGAGGGCGAGAGAGGCGTGGTCGGGGAGGCCTCCTTATCCTCTCCAGGGCGGCGGCCATCGCGAATCGTGGCGCATCGACGACGAACGACATCGGGGATGACACGCACCTGCTTGCCAGCGCGAGGAAGACGACGAGGGGAGGTCGAACCGTTATTTGGGATGGCAGTGGGCTGCTGCTGGGCTTCTGGCTGCTGCGCGCTGAGCGGCGGAGAGAGGAACGGAAGAGATGGGCCGGCCTTCTAGCTAGGTTTCCCACATTTTTCTGGGAAAACCTTTTTCTTTCTGAAATATTTTTCCCTTTTGTATTTTCATAAAAAATTCTGTTTTGAACATTTTAAAAGTACCAGATCTTTATAAAATTATTGAGATATTGTGGGGGCCCTTTTAATCCATTTGGGCTCCAACATTTTGGTAGTTTTCAAAATAATCGAAACCAATTGAAAAGATTTGAGAGGGAGAGGAAAAACTAGGGTTTAGGGTTTTACTTTATTTTCTTTTGCATGCAATTTAAAAGATGATGCTCATGAATGCACAAACAAAGCCCTAATTAATATTAGCTAAAACTGGGGCGTTACAACTTGACAGTGCTAGCTCCTGATTGATTTGTCACCGGCATGGCCTTGATCCACTTGGTGAACTTGTTGACTGCGACCAAGAGGTAAACGTAACTTCCTGGCTAAGATTTCAGGAGCTTGTCAACCATGTCGAGTCCCATTGCACGAAGGCCAAGCCAATGGTATTGGCCGGAGTTCCACGCCAGGTGCGTGAGGTTTGTCTGCGAATCGATGGCAAGCGTTGCAGCACTGGATGATGTCCTTGGTGTCGTGCATGGCCTCGCAGAGCTTTGGCAACAAGGGCGCGATTGCCAGCATGGTGCCTGCAGGTGCCTTCGTGGATGTCGAGGAGGATGGCCCTTCCGTCCCCATTGGAGATGCTCCGTTGGAGCACTCCTGTGATGATGCGCTTGTACAATTCGCCGTTGATGAGGGCGAACGCCTTGGAGCGGCACGCGATCTGCCATGCGTCAGTCGGGTCGTCTAGCAGCCTCTTGCTGAGTAGGTATGTAATGTAGGGTTGTGTCCAAGATGGCTCGATCATCATGAAGCTCATTGGCCCTTCGAGTCCTGTATCAAGCTCCATGTCGTCGAGTGTCATTGGCTCGTTGGGTGGTGTAGCCCCCACGTCCGTTGACGCGCTTGCTTTCTTCTTTGGAGCATTTGGCCTGATGGAGCACCCACAGATGCGATCGAGAAATACCCCACGTGGTATGGGTGCGCAAGTGGAGCCAATGTTGGTGACTGTGTCCGCCTCTTCGTTCCTTTCGCGGCCTACGTGCCGCAACTCATAGCCGTCGAATTCCCCTTCGAGTGTGTCGTAGAGGTCATGATAGGCAATCATGTTGTCACTCAGTGTGTCGCACTCGTGCATCGTTTGGTTGACCACCAATTTGGAGTCGCCGTAGATGATGAGCCTCTTGGTGCCACAGGCTTTCGCCGTCCGCATCCCATGGATTAGAGCCTCGTACTCAGCTTCATTGTTGGAGGCAGTGAACTGCATTCGCAGAATGTATTTCAGCTTGTCTCCCTAGGGAGATGTCAGTATAACACCTGCGCCAGCTCTGTCCTTTCGTTTGGACCCATCGAAGTGCATTGTCCAGAGGTAGGACATATCTGGCTTGTTGGGGAGCCGGTTCTCCATCTAGTGCACGACGAAATCAGGGAGGACTTGCGACTTGATCGCGTCGCGCTTTTCGTATGTGATGTCTCGTGGTGACAGTTCGATTCCCCAGAGCGCGACTTGAAGGGAATATGCCTGAGAGGCAATAATAAAGTGGTTATTATCTTATTCCTTGTTTATGATAAATGTTTATTTTGCATGCTATAATTGTATTAATTTGGACACTTTAATACATGTGTGTTTAATAAACAAAAAGGAAAGTTCCTAGTTATGCCTCTCTTATAAACTAGCTCGTTGATTAACAAGATGATCAAGGTTTCCTGATCATGGACATTGGATGTCGTTAATAACGAGGTCACAACATTGGTGGAATGAGGTGATGAACATTCATCCGAAGTATAGAATTACGATCAGAGTCATTATGTTTATATTGCTATAACATCATATGAAGTAATCTTAGTCCTTAGACCATGAGATCATGTTAATTGCTAACACCGGAAGAGTATCTTGATAACATCAAACGTCACACCATAACAGGGTGACTATAAAGGTGGGTTCAGTGCTACGAAGGTGTTATGTTGAGGCTCATGGATCAAGAGTGGGATTTGTCCATCCCGATGACGGATAGTTATACTCTAGGCCCTGTCGGTGATATCACATTGGTTAGCTTGCAAGCAAGTGATGAGATCACTAGAATGTTATATCACGGGAACGTGAAAAGAATGCATGTCGGTAACGAGATCAAACTAGGTATTTGGATGTTGATGATCGAATCTCGGACATGTAATATATCGCGAGACAAAGGGATTTAGTTACTAGCGTTAAAGGTTCTCATGATCACAAAAGTCATCGTTGCATGTGTAGGAGTCAGTATGGATCTCTAGGTCCCGCTTCTGATTATTGATCTGAGAAGGGTCTCGATCATGTCTGCATTATTCGCGAACCGTAGGGTGACACACTTAAGCGCTGGAATTATTTCAATAGACAACGAAACTGTTTCGGGTGAAATTGCTGAAATTGGTTCTGCATGTAAGATTGAAATGTTGCAGGGGGTTTTATGTGAATGTTTGTTAATTAATGTAATTAACAAAATTCTGAATAAAATTAATAAAAGAGTTTTATTAAATGAGAGAGAGCATTAAATATGGAGAAATTTAATGCATTTAAAGTGGATACTTTAAAAGAGAATGTGAAGGGGCATTTAAATGTGGAGGGGGTTACCACCACATGAATGGGGAAGGTGAAGGGACACCCTCCATGGGCGCGGCCATGGGAGGGGTACCCACCCTCATCCTATAAAAGGCCCCCACTCACTCCTTCTTCCACACACCTCCTCATGATGGATCTCTCTCCCCCTCTAATATTATTCCCCCATGGTCTCGGATTAGCGAGATACATGTTCTTGGTGGCTTTATCTGGAAAGGAGTTGCTGCTTCTGCTGCATCGCTAGAGCGAGGGTAAGAGGTTGTCGGGGTACCAGACGTGTGTGCGATCACGGATGCACCGCTACTTTGTGGTGCTGGACTTGCTGGAGCTGGATCTGATGGACGTGCTAGAGCCAGACCTGCTGGACTTCATCACGATCTTGAGATCGGCAAGTGTACGACTACATCATCCACGAGTTCCATCTCGTTAACAAAGCTTTGTTGTCTTCGAGGGTAAGTTCTCTATGGATGTATATCCACCCGTTGCTCTATATATAATAGATAGATCTTAGCGTATAGTTCTCATCATAGGATAATTTTTGTTTTCTATGCTGCGAACCCTTCAGTGGTATCAGAGCCTGATCTATGCGTAGGTGCTTTGCACGGGTAGTACACATATGTTTATATGTGGGCGATGATGATCATGTTATTGCTTCTTTCATGTATTTTGGATATTGGTGGCATGGTGGGATGAAGCGGCCCGGACCAACCTTACATGTCATCGCACATGAGACCGGTTCCACGACAGACATGCAACTAGTTTTGCATAAGTGGCTGGCGGGTGTCTGTCTCTCCTACTATAGTCAATATCTGATTTACAATGAGTTGCTAATAACTTAGTTATCATTGTTGTGGTTCCATGTTTGTAGGTAAGACCGGTTCTATCTTCGAAAGCCCTAAGCCACGTAAAATTTTGCAATTGTTAAATTAGAGGCATCTAGTTTAGATAGTTTCTGGGCTAGTGTCATGATATGGTAATGTTGTAAGTAGATGTATGATAGATACTCTTACAACACACTTAACGTGTAAGTTCCATAGACCTTGGCCTTACACACAAAGGAATGATAGAGATCATACCACGATGCAAATGATAGAGATCAAATGCATGGACCATATCATCTCACTTTACACATTAGATGTTTGCATCTTACACTGCTAGTTTGGCGCTTTTAATAGCATTGTAAGATGATCCCTCATTTAGATATCAAGATAAAATGTGTTCTTCATTCAGTATGCACCGTTCTGTGGATCGTGTTTCGAGACATCACGTGATGATCGGGTGTACTCGACACCGTGCTTTCATACAATAGGTGTAAGACAGTTTTACACACGCGGAATACTAAGGTTCTTACTTGACGAGCCTAGCATGTACAGACATGGCCTCGGAACACGGACCGAAAGGTTAAGCATGAGTCATATAGTTAATATGAAGCCCATATGGATGCTCGCCTTTGATGCTACACCGACTCACGTGATGATCAGACTTGGTGTAGTGGATTTGGTTCATGTAATCACCAAAAGGGCACAAGGGATGTCGTTTTTGAGTGGGAGTTCATTTCTAATTTGGATTAGTCAAACTCAATTTGTCATAAACTAAATCAAAGTGAATTTGCCTAATTTTTTGTAGTCATTGGCGTCTGTTCACTACCTTATGCTTAGTTTTAATTGAGATAATAGAACTATAAAATTCTAGATATTTACTTTACGAACTGGTATCGTATTGTTTTGAATGTTAATTTAAAGTTTAGAAGTCCTATTGCAATCTTTCAGCAAAATCTATTTACTCCAGGAAGTTTAATAAGTAGTATTAAATCAAGAGTAAGAATTCCAATGTTAGTATCTAAAGTATCATGTTTGCCTCCATGATTATTGATATTCAAAAGTTGTTTTAATATTAAGATTATCTAGGAGCTAAAAAATTGTTTCAGAAACAATCATGTGTGGAAGATATTGTGATATCCGAAACAATTTTTTTGGTTGCATTATGATAGAGTATAATTTATCAAAATACATGTTCTCATATTATATGAAAATTTGTGAAGGTTGGAGACGCTAGGCGTCCTAATCTACCAAAAAGGTTTTGGGAACTGACATTATACTCACGATTCATCCTTATAGGCTATAGTAGTTTGATCATGAAAGTTGTCATGATAAGGATGAATAGAAAATGTAAGTAAAATGTTTACTACACTAATAGATTACTAAAGAATGGATTTTTGAAAGAACACCAAACATTTGATGATGGTGATCCACTTCAAAGTGCTAGTCCAAAGGTATTAGTATTTGACTATATACACTTTGTACTATGTGTCATGTGAATGACACCACTATTGATTTTGATAGATTCTTTTAAAAGAAAAAGGAATTGTTGAAAGAGAATCTATAAATATTTGGCAGAAAAGAAAAGGTTGGAGATGTCCAACTTAGGTATATAGAAGATATAGATGTTATGGTTGTATTCCTTTCTTATTAAATAGTGTGGTTCTTAGGTATTGGATACCGAATTGGTTGGTATGAAGTGTCATACAGGACAATGCAATTCATGAACTGCAATGGCCTAGTAACTAGCAAGAGAATAAGTGATGATGTTCATCGAAAAATAATAAAGTGTTATTGTGTTTTTCGTTGACGTCAAACCTAGCCTTCAAGATTTGTTTTAAATAATTGTTATTTTGTTCCGGTATTACGAGAACAATGGTTGTTCACATAATTACCATATTCCATAAAGGATGGATGAACTTTTACAAGTCTAGTTGGAGAAATTACATCCATAAACATTATTGCTAAAATGTCGCAAGACAAATGATTAAAAGATAACTTATGATGTGACATCGCTGTTTTAAATTATATTGGAAAGAAAACATGAAGAAACTCCATGTTGATGGATTTTTGGAGTCTTTGATTTTGATCAACTGACGCTTGTGAGACTTTCCTTGAGATAATTGAAACTCCGTCCATAGGCCAAAGAGGAACGGACGACTAACTTATTGGATATTATACATATTGATGTATATAGTCCATTATATGTAGCCATATGCGATGGATCTTTTTTGCTTCATATGCTTTCTCCAGAAATTTGAGTGAATATATCTATATATTTACTTAAAAAAGAAGAAGTATGAAACATTTGAAAATTGTTCAAAGACTTTCAAGATGAAGTGGAAAATCATTGGAACAAGAAAATAAAGAGTTTATGATTCGATCATAAACGAAGATATTTGAGTTACATGTTTAGCAAAACACCTAAGATTTGAGATATTATTCCATGATTTGTGTTTCCCGATAAACCATAGGAGTATGGCATATTCGAGAGATGAAATCAAACCATATTTGACATGGTAAGATCAAAGGTGTCATTTATAAAACTGCCATTATGTTTTAAGGATTGAAACTTTAGAGACTACCGCTTTTACACTGAAAGGAGCACCATCGTGATCCGTTGAAATAACAGCATATAAGTTATGGTTTGGGATAAAACCCGAATTGTCTTTTCTTAAATTTTGGTATGCTATGCATAAGTAAAATGTTTACAATCAAAGTCGGATAAGCACGTCTTTATAGATTATCCCAAATAATTTGTTGGGAATTTCTCCATAACACCGAGGACAAAAGAGTTTGTTACTTGGAACGTCAAGTTTCTTGAGAAGGAATTTTTCACAAAAAGTTAAGTGGGAGGACAATAGAACTTTGATAAGGCTATTGAACCTTAGCTATATGTGCTAAGTAGCGTAGCGCCGGAAAGTATCCCGGTGGCGGCCACAATGCTCATGGCTCCCGTGATTACAAAGGTTGTTAACTCGGAGATTAGAGTTCCTATTGAACCGTGTGGGTCGGTAAGAATCAAATAGTGTGATTTGATAAGCAAGTCGTTATTGTTTTGACAATGATGAACCGACTACATGCAAAGAAGCGATGATGGGCCCTGAACCCATAAAATGACTAGAAGTCATAGAATCCGTGATAGTATCCATACATGAGAAATCAAGTTTCAGAACTTGGAAGACCCTCTAGAAGGGCGTGAAGCCTATCGGTCGTGTTTGGATCTATAAAGAAATAGACATGGATGTTTAACATCTATGAAATAGTCGACATGTCGGAAAGAAGTTTACGGCAATGTTGAAGGAGTTGACTATGACAAGATTTGATCTTTCATAGCGGTATTTAGTCTTGACGGATTAATGTAGCAACCACTACATATAATTTGGTATATGGTAGTTGAACAAACAAAACAATGTTCTTCTAATGGAATGGTTACCTAGGACGTGTACAAGACACGGTCCGAAGGGTTTTGTTAATTCAAAGGGTGCTAAAAGGGCATGCAAACTTCAATAGTTGAAGTAAGCATAGCGGAGTTGGAATCATCACCATGATGAAACTGTTAAAAGAGTTTAAATTCATCGGAGATGATGAAGATGTTTGCATTTGTAAGAAATTAAGTAGGAGCGCTAAGACATATTTCTAATACATTATGTAAAGGAAATGATGTATCTTATATTGACACATGTTAAGAATTTCATTAAAATAAGATTTCGATGAAAGAATTGGGCAAAACCGGAATATTTGGCATCAATATCTATATGGATAGATTGAGGCGCTAATATGGTTGTGCCAGACGTACATATATCAGATATTGAAAGGGTTCAATATGGAAACAACAAGAAAGGTTCTTGCTGCATGGAAATGATTGTATCAAAATTCATGTGTTTCAACACTTGGTGAGTAAAATCACATGAAGATTTTGATCGATTATACCATGATATGTATATATCCAGAATGTCCTATGCTCTAAATGTTATGAGCATATACCAGAATGATTCATAAGATGATCATTGGACAATATTAAAGATATTCTTATGAGCTTTGGAAGAACTAAGAATATATCATGTATAAGTGACAAATAGTTAAAGGTAGTTCATTGTAAAGTGTTACATTGATACTATTTTTGGCACAAGATACAAAATTAAATTTATCTCAATTTAGACTATGGGTGGCACAATGTAATGGAAAGGATGTTCCATGATGGATTTGGATGAGTTCCAAAGTTGAGACATTGTGACGGATACTACAACAAAAGGCTAAGTATATGGCTGCTATAGTAGCAGCATAGGAGGGCATTTGTGTTAAGTAGTTTGTTATCAAACTAGGTGTGGTTCAAAGTGGGCTAATACTATGAAGATATATTGTGTGACAATAATATCAACATATTTTAACCCGAACGAACTAAAGGTCTCACCAAAGGACCAAATTTATACAATGCCATCTCATTTGAGAATGAGTGATGCGTAGAGACGCAAAGACATGCAAATACACACGGACCTGAAACTGTCAAATCCGGAGATTATGTTAACCACTAGCAATAGCGTATATGCAACACCAGAAAGCCATAGGTGTTCAATACGCAAAGTTTTTCAAACTAGATTATCGACTCTAGTGCAAGTGGGAGACTGAAGGGAATATGCCCGAGAGGCAATAATAAAGTGGTTATTATCTTATTCCATGTTTATGATAAATATTTATTTTACATGCTATAATTGTATTGATCGGAAACGTCAATACATGTGTATTTAATAAACAAAAAGGGTTCCTAGTTATGCCTCTCTTATAGACTAGCTCGTTGATTAACAAGAT
Source organism: Avena eriantha (assembly GCA_910589775.1). Lineage (NCBI taxonomy): Eukaryota > Viridiplantae > Streptophyta > Magnoliopsida > Poales > Poaceae > Avena > Avena eriantha. The sequence goes on from OU342743.1 coordinate 502,526,816, forward strand.
GATCAAGGTTTCCTGATCATGGACATTAGATGTTGTTAATAACGAGGTCACAACATTGGTGGAATGATGTGATGAACATTCATCCGAAGTATAGCATTACGATCAAAGTCATTATGTTTATATTGCTATAACACTACACGAAGTAATCTTTATCCTTAGACCATGAGATCATGTTAATTGCTAACACCGGAAGAGTATCTCGATAACATCAAACATCACACCGTAATAGGGTGACTATAAAGATGGGTTCAGTACTACGAAGGTGTTATGTTGAGGCTCATGGATCAAGAGTGGAATTTGTCGATCCATATGACAGATAGATATACTCTGGGCCCTCTCGATGATATCACATTAAGATAGCTTGCAAGCAAGTGATGTGATCACTAGAATGTTATATCACGGGAACAAGAAAAGAGTGCATGTCGGTAACGAGATCAAACTAGGTATGGAGGTACCGATGATCGAATCTCGGACATGTAATATATCGAGAGACAAAGGGATTTAGTTACTATCGTTAAAGGTTCTCACGATCACAGAAGTCATCGTTGAATGTGTAGGAGTCAGTACGGATCTCCAGGTCCCGCTGCTGATTATTGATCGGAGAAGTGTCTCGATCATGTCTGCATTATTCGCGAACCGTAGGGTGGCACACTTAAGATTTACCGGACACCATTTTGGAGCACATATGTTTCAGACGAAAGAATTGCAAAGCGTAGGAATTGCTTCAATAGAAACCGGAAATTGTTTTGGGTGAAATTGCAGAAAGTGGTTCTGCATGTGATATTTAAATATTGCAAGGGGCTATATGTGAATGTTTGTTAATTAAAGTAATTTAAAAAATTCTGAATAAATTTAATTAAAAGAGTTTTATTAAATGAGAAAGCATTAAAATTGGAGAAATTTAATGCATTTAAAGTGGAAACTTTAAAAGGGAATGTGAAGAGGCATTTTAATGTGGAGGGGTTACCACCACATGAATGGGGGAGGTGAGGGGTCACCCACCCATGCGCCGGCCATGGAGAGAGGGGGCACCCCCTCCGCCTATAAAACGCCACCCATTCCCTCCTTCATCCACACACCTCCTTGTGAAGGATCTCTCTCCCCCTCTAGAATTATTCCCCCATGGTCTCGGATTAGCGAGATACATGTTCCCGATGGCATTTCGTCTGGAAGGAGTTGCTTCTTCCGCTAGATCACTAGAGCGAGGAGGTGGAGGTTGTCCAGTGGCTTGAACGTGTGTGCGAGTGCATATGCGCTGCTGAGTTGCGGCGCACGGACTTCCTCACGATCTTGAGATCGGCAAGTGTACGACTACATCAACCACGAGTTCCGACTCGTTAACAAAACTCTTTGTTGTCGAGGGTAAGTTCTCGTTGGATGTATGTCCACCCGTTGCTTTGTACCTAGTAGATAGATCTTGGCGTGTAGTTCACACCGTAGGAAATTTTTGTTTTCTATGCTGCGGACCCAACATCGCATAGGTTCATGTATTCGGTGTCTGATAGTGCCGTTCGCCAGTAGCCCTTGACAGAACGCTTTCCCTGCCAAAGTCTTGGAAACGAGGTGACTCAAGCACTCTCCCTCATGGCTCTCAGCGTGGATATTGCGCCCTTCTTCCTGAGAGATGAAGTGCACCAAGATGTCAGATTCACGCTTCTGGTAGGGGCCTCTGTCTAGTAAGGTATACATCTTGGATTTTCAGAATACTTCCTCAGCATAGGCGCAGTTGGCGGGGAGCTCTTGGGTCTGGAGGTACCTTAATAAGTCTGAAGCCCAGGGTAGCCTAGGCATCTCTTCTGCTAGGTCAGTGCTCTTGCCATGAAGGACTCCCGAGTCTTTGTTCCCGGGGGAACATAGCTTCACACCTGATAATTCACATATGTGGGTGTGGCCGAGGGCTCTCCCCGGGGCTTCTTTTAGGTTTTCTTGCTTTCTGATCTTTGTTCCCGGGGGCATACATCTCTGCACCCATTTCTTTGCATACGATGGATGTGGCCAAGGGCTCTCCCTAGGAATCTTCATGGGAGCGATGAGTTCTAGTGTCTCGGTTCCCGGGGGCACATAGCTCCACAGCAATCGCTTTGCATACGAATAGTGTGGATGAGGGCTCACCCCAGAGTCTTCTTTTGGGTATGGTGTCTTTGCTACCGGGGCTACACAGGTCCGCACCCATTGCTTCGCATACGACGGGTGTGGTCGAGGGCTCACCCCGGTGTCTTGTACTTGTCACGGTGTTGTATTATACTTGCCATGGTGTTTTTGCTCCCAAGGGCACATAGCTCCGCACCCATCAGTTCGCATACGATGGGTGTGGCTGACGGCTCGCCCCAGGATTCTTCATTGGTTATCCGGATCCTCACGTATCCGCCATCGGGGGCACACAGCTCCCCAACCATCACTTCACATACGATGGGTGTGGACGAGGGCTCACCCCAGGGTTCTTGCCGACTTGATCTCAAGGGATCTTTACGGAGGGCTTTAGTAGCCATTCCACCATGACTTCTGGGGGTACACATCCCCTAGAAGATGCGATCTTTCGAGAGCTCATCAGCGATGGTATTAGAAGTACGAGGGATGTGCTCCATCTGGAGTCCATCAAAGTGTTGCTAGCTTTCTAACTTCCTCCACGTCGGGCTCCATTAACAGGGAGTCATAATCTTTATTGATTTGATTAATGACTAATTGAGAGTTCCCGCAGATGATCATACGCTTGATCCTTAGATCTTTCGCAATCCGGAGGCCGGCGAGAAGGCATTCGTACTCGGCGGTGTTGTTGGTAAAATGTTCTCCATGGTAGAGCATTTGGACCACGTACTTCAGCTGGTCTCCCGCCAGTGACACGAGGAGCACACTAGCCCTTGAGCCGCCGAGGGAGTATGAACGGTCAAAGTATATGATCCAGTCGTGTTCGTCGATGTTCCCTAGCAGGAAGGACAAGGGTTCCTCCTCGTCCTCTAAAGTGGGGGTCCATTCGGCGATGGACTCGGCCAAGGCCAAACTTTTCATGGTCTGGGTGTGGGAAAAGTGGAGGTTGAAGCCGGATAGCTCCATGGTCCACTCCGCCACCCGTCTGGTAGTTTCTCAGTTGCGCAGCATGCGCTCCAGCGAGTGCTTGGTAACTACAGTGATCCGGTGGGCCTGAAAGTAGTGACGAAGCTTCCTCGATGCAATGAGGATACCAAGCAGGAGCTTCTGTAAGGTAGGGTAGCGAACTCGGGCATCACGCAACATGCTGCTAACAAAATACACGGGACACTACACCATACACTTTTTCAGGGGCTCCCGTCAGTCCTCATCACTCGAGTTGCAGGGCCTAGGAGGGGGCACTTTTGGGCATACAGGGTTGCTTCCTAACTCCCAGAGTTCAGGAGGTGTGTCTAGCTCGGTCCTTAAACCAGGGCCCTTAGCGATGACTTCCGAGTCATCTCCCTCCATGGGCTTCACCTCATCGGGATCAAGAAGAGGCGCTTACGGGCATCTAGGGTCGCTTCCCAACTCAGAGAGTCCAGGAGGTTTTCCTAGCTCGCTCCGCTGATCGGGACCCTTGGCGATGACACGCATTTCATCTTCTTCCCTCTCTACGTTGAGAACTGTGCTGACTAGCTGGTTAGTGGTAGCGACGTATAGTAGCAGTGGCTCCCTAGGTTTATGATACACGAGGACCGGAGGGGAGGAGAGGTAGCACTTCAGATCCTGGAATGTAGCCTCTGCATCCGGTGTCCATTCCATCGTCCCAACCTTCTTCAGTAGTTTGAAGAAGGGGAGGGTGCGCTCTCCCAGCCAAGATATGAAGCATCCGAGGGTGGTAATGCACTCGTTTAGACACTACACATCCTTGATCTTCTTAGGAGCTTCCATCTGGTTATTTTTCTTGATCTTGTTGGGGTTGGCTTCGATCCCCCCGTGCAAAACCAGGAAGCCAAGGAGCTTCCCCGAGGAGACCCCGAAAATGCATTTCTCGGGGTTGAGCTTGAGGTTGATCTTGCGCAGGTTGTTGAATGTTCTTTCCAAATCCCCGAGCAAGGTTCGATGATGCTTGGTTTTAGACAGGAAGAGCGTGAGCCACTAGCTCTTGCATGGGAGAGGATGAAAGAATGCATGAGAAACTATCCCAGTCATGGGATGGAAGATTGGTTAATTCTCCATTTATTTTATAATGCTCTTAACCCTGTGTCTAAGTCTATGCTTGATACTGCAGCTGGAGGAAAATTTATGGGCAAACATATTACCGAAGCAAAGCAGCTGCTAGACAATATGCAAGACAACCATGCCCAATGGCATGTGGATAGATCAAACACGAAGAAGGTGAAATCCTTCTCACCACAAGAAAATGAAGAACTCAATGCTAAGTTGGATGAGCTCATATTAGCCGTAAAAGGTAAGGAAACCCAGGTAAGAGCTATCCCAGAATCAAATATTGAAGAAATAGACTTCATAGCTCGTAATGATTATAACCCTGCTTAGAAGAAGAATTATAATCCTAATTTTCAGAAACATTATTTCTGTCCTACAGGTAACTCTAATAATAATATGGGATCAAGTAATGGTAGTATCTAAGAAACACTTAAGTCCTTTATAGACTCACAAAATGAGCAAAACAATATCCTTGCTAAAATAACGGAGAACCATGATGATATGCTTGGTAAATTATTTAACCAAGATGTAAGTTTGAGGAATGATTTATAGGCCCTCCAAGAAAGAACAAGGATTGTTGAGGCATAGCTAGGTAAGATAACCGAGAGTCAAACTGTCATTCTAGCTAATTTTGTAGGTAAAGCTGAGCCCAATCCTGTTGAAGATCTCAATATGATGAGAATCCAAAGGGAGGAGCCTAAAGAACTTGATTATAGTAATGCTCCTTCCCCAAATTACACCGTTGAAGATCCTGTAAAAAGGATCAATATCAAGATTCGGGTAAGTAAAGGAAATGAGGAAGCTATGTATCAACACTTCATTAATCAGGTAGTAATAAAGGTATGTGAGCTTGAGGAAGAATATAAGAAAAAATTGCTGGAAAATTACCTGTGAAGCTTGATGATATATTTGAGCCTACTATTAAGATTAAAATTGGGACCAATGAGATAGCTGCAATTTGGGATCTAGGTGCAACCGTTTCAACAATTCCAAAAAGTATTTTTAATAAGTTAAATCTTGGCTCCTTTGAAATCACCAAGTTAAAATTACATCTAGCAGATTCTACCTATAAACAAGTTGTAGGGATTAAAGAAAATACTTTAGTATACATTAACTATCCTGCTCTTATTGATTTTGTTATAGTTGATATGCCTCAAGATGCTATTGCTCCTATTATATTAGGTCGTCCATTCTTAAGAACTTTTAAGGCTTTTATTAATCTACATGAAGGGAACATGAAGCTTCAATTGCCTTTGCGGGATCCTTTTGTTATTTATTTTCCCAGGAAAAAGAAAGCCAAGCATGATGAAAAGGAGGCCATCACTTTGAAGGCCAACTATTTTGGAGTAAGTGTTCCACTCATCTGGCCTAAGTGAGCAACATGGAGGTCAAGCTATTGACCATAAAAGGCAGCCCATGTGAAATAAAGTTTTGAGTAAAGTTTTTATGTTTTAGTTTTAGTTTTATGTTTAATAAAGAGTACTAGAAAGCTCCAGTCGAGGAGACGAAGTTCAGTAGTACTAAAAATCCTGCTCTATACATGCTGATGTTGGTCGACAATTTTTACTATCATTTTTCTATCAAAAACAAGGTGTTTTGCTAAGTTTCACGATAAGAAAGAATTCTCGAAGAAATAGAAACTTTTTGATGTCTACAGAAGGTTTAATGACCAAATATATGGCAGGAATAAAAATTCCAGCCGTATAGTTTGGTCGTGTAGATATCTTTGCCATCGACGAATTTTCTTTCGTAGGTACTGAAGTTTTAACAACCAACTATACGGCGGGAATAAAAATTACAGTCGTATAGCTCCGGCCATATAGTTATCATTGCCTTCATAAAATTTCCTTTCCAGGTTACAGAAGATTTGACGACCAACTATACAGCAGGGATAAAAATCCCAGCCGTATAGTTCTGGCTGTATAGTTGTGCCGCCAAGATGAAACCCTAATTTTTATACATAAGACCAACTATACAGCGGGAACAAATTGTTCTGGCCATATAGTTTAGCCCTATAGTTGAGTCTGACCACAAAATCGCCATGGGAAGGTACCCCAACACCAAAACTTCCATCCTTTTTCTCTCTTCTACCTCCAAACTCTCTCAAAGCCCCAAGAGATCTTTATCTCTACTTAATTTCGTTTGATTTCCTCGCACACAAGTGATCTACGGTATGTTTCTCCTCCGATCATCTAATTACTTTTTGCAAATTCATTTTCAATCTGTTGTCATTATCAATCTAGGGTGAGACCTACTATGAACTAATTTCCATGATTCTCTTGACTAGATTATTATTTTGAGGGGACTCTTTAGTGTGCTAAGATGAGGAATATGTTATGCTTATTATTGTTGGATCAAAAAGTTATATTTTTTGTCTTTCCTTATTATTTTAGATGATGAACACAAGGAGCCAAACTCATGCTCGTGCCGTCGCTAGTTCTGCTAGGGCTGCCGCGCAAGAATGCATGGGGATACGGTTCAGGGATGAGCTCCAACGTGATCGGTTCAATAGGATAAAGAATCAAGAAGTGAAAGACAACCAAGTGGGCTTTCCCCATTATATTAAATCAACTCGTTATTTCTAATAACTTCAATTTACTTTGCAATAGAGTTGGCCTGCAAAATTTTGTATTCAATGATGTGCCTACTTATTGTTGGTTAACTCTTGAATTTCTAAGCTCTTTGCAAAGCACCGTTAAAGCATGGCATGGAGAGAACATGATTTCTTTTCGACTTATGAACAATAATTATGCTTTATCACTAGATGAATGGTGCGCGTGTTTTAATTTTCCAAACAATAATGCTAATGCCTTGCGTGCATCCTCTACTGGCATAGACCCTTCCCCGGAACATTATTATAATGGAATGAGTTTCACTTCTAGAGTAAGCAAGGGGAAGAATATTCAACATCCTGGAATTTGCTATTTGTTCTATGTTATTGCTAACACCTTGCAAGCACGAAATGAGTTCACGAGACTTAATGAGGAGGACATATTAGTCCTCGCAAAAGCTTCTTTCAACAACATTGACTTCTCACTCAACTTGGGCACAATTCTTGTGCGCTACTTGGAGTACCAATCCTCCCAAAGCCAAGGACCAATCACAGGTGGAGGCATCATGACCGTGCTTGCCATTGCCCTAGGCATCAATCTAGGTGAGTTGCAACCAGTGTTAGGTGAGCGACGCGTTAGTTTCTCTACTTTAAAAGCTTGTGGAATGCTCACTAGAAGAGGTGGTGTTTATTACTTGCATATTGCTGGAGTTGGGCTTCTCTACCCCACTCCATTTCCTAATGGTATTTTCTCTATCAGGGAAGGACGTTTGATATATGACTTGCAGGTTGATCAACACCAACCTAAGGACAAGATTCCGGATGAGGATGAGGACCAAGAAGAGGAGCAAGAAGTTCCTTATCAAGAGGAGTAGACACCAACCCGGTTCGCTACATACCAAGACTTCCAAGAACTTGGAGGAACTGTGGAGAGGATGCATAGCCTCTCCTTGAACCTCCGAGAAACAACTAGTAATTTATCAACTCAATTTGCAAACTGGAGTTACGAGTTTTTCCTCCCACCACAATGATTTGAAGGGCTTGCAAAAGACTAAGCTTGGGGAAGTTTCCTCATTATCTTTACTTGGCGTTCATTTGCTTTTATTTCGAGGTTATGTTTTAATTCGTGTTTATAAGCACTCATGTTGGTTTCCCCAAAACTTTATATTTAGTTATTTCTATTTGTTTTCAAGACTTCTAGCTGAGCTTTGCCACCAATTTTCTATTCTTTAATTCCCTCTCTTAAAAACAACAAAAACATTTTTTCCATTTATCTTTATTTTCCCTCTTCCTTCCTTTCTATTCTCCTTGTGGCTTTCATGTATTTGCAGGAGAGTGATCGACTTTGAGTTTCCAAGAAGCAAATAAAAAGGGAAGAGAGAAGTGGAACCAATCATGAGAGGTACGTCTTAAGACTCCCCACTTTTGAAGTTTGTGAAACCCATGCTAGTTAGTAGTAAATGTTAAGATATTATATTGGTGGAGTGAGTCTATATTGTAGTAAAATTTTGTTTTCATGGGTATTTAGTTGGGTACGTTTTGTTCTAGCTCTTGTAGTTAACCAAGTCTTGCCTAAAAATTTGCTAAAAAATTGTAATAATAAAAAGTCTCACAATTGAAGGCTTGGGTGTTGTAGTGTTTAGTCTTGAAGGCTTATTTCTAGAGACACTCAACACCACGGAATATAATGATTGACTTGATAGCTCTCATTAAAAGGATTTGTTTGATTGAATTAATGTTTAGTAGTTTTTGTGAGCATGCCAAAGTTTGACTTGTGAATCATAAGAATGATATAGCTTTATGCGTGTCAAACTTGTTGAGATGCCAACAACTCCGCTAGCCTACGAACGATCTTGATGGAGGAAACTCCTAGATTTTTCATATGAGTTGATTAAACATATGTAGCGGCAATGCTATAATGGGTAAGATTCTTGGCATTCTCGGGTAGCTGTGTTTACTCCTCTAGCTGATATGAGTAATCATTATGCAAAAGGAATAAAAACCTTAGTGATGCCACGAGTGTCCATCACAGCCCGATAAACTAATTAAATTTTTTGGCATGCTCTCAAGTACTTAAGAACTGAAATTCTTGAAGGACAATGAACATAAAAGTAGTGCTTGAAAAGTCTTGAATTATTGATATGGGAGAATTGAGATACTCAAGTGTATATGTTTCTCATGACAAACTCTCACACTCTAAATTTTACATGATTATACTTTATTGTTCAAAGGCAAGCCTATGAGTTGATTACATGACATGGAATAAGGTTTACTCATTTGAATCATCCATGTTAACAGTAATTTTGATGCGCTATAAGGATGCATAAAAACTTGTATGATATGCTTGCCATTACTCTATCTATGCTGAAGTTTTTCAGATTAATAAAGTGGAGGAAACATGAGACTACCAATCATGAGTAAGACCATCATCTCATTATTTCAGTTTAAATACTAAGTTCCTTTTTGATTTTGGTTTTCTTGCTCGAGGACGATCAAGTTTAATCTTGGGGAGGTTGATGGCTATGAAATATAGCCATCTACATCCACATTTAAACTGGATATTATTCATATTTTGATGAAATATCTCTCTAAACCCTACCACTAATGCCTAATGATCAAAGGGGTATGCAATTCTTCCTTTTATTTTTTCCCTGTGCAGACAATGATGTTTGATGATGGGAATCATAACATTAAAGTCAAAGATATGAGATTTCCAACAACCCAAAGAAACCAGGGGTCGTGAAGTGGATACTAAAGCTTTAACGACCAACTATACAGCCGGAATTTTATTCTCGCCGTATAGTTCCGGTCGTATAGTTACCATCAACGCCGGTAGGTCAAACAGAACAACTTTCATGACAGGTGATACGTTGCTAAAGTATCCATAATTTTTGATGTTCCATACTTGGTTTTATCTACTTTCTTATGTTTTGTCCACACTTTGGAGTACTTTCTATACAATTTCTTGGATTAACCTATTAACAAGATGCCACAGTGCCAGTTGCCTGTTTTCTGCTGTTTTCTTGTTCTAGGAAAGTCAGAAAATGAACATTCTCGGAATTGGACGGGAAAAAGCCAAAGTCAGTTTTTCACCGAGGGGGACACGGAGCCAGAATACGAGACGGAGAGGAGCCAGGGGACCGCCACACCACCTGGTCGCGCCGCCAAGCCTGGCCCGTGCCAGGGGGTGGTCTGGCCGCCTCGAGCACCCCCTCGGCCTCCCCTTTCACCATAATATGCCTCCGATACAGAAACCCTAAGGACCCGATCAAAATTCCACAAAAGAGTCTGTAGCAGCCGTCATCTCCATCCCTAGATCGGGAGGGATCTGAAGCTCTTCCTGGCACCCTGCCGGAGGGGAGAATTCACCCTGGAGGCCTTCTTCATCACCATGCAAGCCTCTGGTGTGATGCGTGAGTAGTTCATCCTTGGAATACAGGTCCATATAGTAGCTAGACGGCTGGTTCTTCTCATTTGTGCTTTCATGTTAAGATGTTGTGAGCTACGTTCATGATCAAGATCATCTATTTGTAATCCAACATATTGTGTTTGCGGGGATCCGATGGATATTGAGATGCTATTTCATATTGATTATTGATTCTATCATGTCTTTGTTATTTGTGATCTTGCATGCTTTCCGTTGTTAGTAGCTATCTTGGCCAAGTAGATGCTAGCAACTCCAAGAGTTAGTATTTATGCTCGATAGTGGGTTCATGCCTCTAGTAATCTAGGGAAGTGACAGAAATCTCTAAGGTACTAGATGTGCTATTGCTACTAGGGAGAAAACAACAATCCTTTTTTCATAGAACAATCATATTGTTTACTTTACACGCAATGCATAATGCAATTATCTGTTGCTTGCAACTTAATACTGGAGGGGGTTCGGATGATAACCTAAAGGTGGATTATTAATCATAGATGCAGTTGGATTACGGTCTATGTATAATGTTGTAATGCCCAATCGAATCTCAAAGGAGTCAAGATGATTAGTATATGCATGTATTTCTTTGTCAATGTTCGTCAATTGCCCCGCTGTAATTTGTTCACCCAACATGTCATCTATCTTAAGGAGAGCCACCACTAGTGAACTATGGACCCCGGTCCTTTCTTTTATCATCAATCTAGAATTGTTTACTGCTTTCTATTTACTTTCTGCAAACTATTACTTTCTTCCACACGATACGTTTAATCCTTTCTTTTCAGCAAAACCGATGAGATTGACAACCTCACTGTAAGTTGGGCCAAAGTTCTGTGGTTGTGTTGTGCAGGTTTCCATGTTGCTGTTGGCGCCGGTAGTGCGCCCTGCCAAAGTCCAGCTAGCAACACATTGGAGGTGTTTCCTTGCTCCTACTAGATTGATAACCATGGTTTCATAACTGAGGGAAAACTTACTGCTGTGCTCATCATACCTTCCTCTTAGGGTTCCCCAACGAGCTTGTTAATACAGGAGTCAGGAAGTATATTTTCTGGCACCGTTGCCAGGGAGTCAAGGATATCTTCACAAGGGGAGTCCCTCATAACCAATCTCTTTACTTTGTTATTTTTGTTTTGCTTACTTTACTTTTGCTTTGTTTTTCTTATTTCTTTAGCAAAAACACAAAAAAATAGTTTTACTAGTTTGCTTTATTTACTAAAAACACAAAAAAAAATGACTACTCTTGAAAACACTAAGTTGTGTGACTTCACTAGCACCAAAAACAATGATTTCATGTGCACACCTATTGCTCCACCTGTTCCTGAAGCTACATTCTTTGAAATAAAACCTGCTTTACTCAATCTTGTTATGAGAGAACAATTTTCTGGTATTGGTAATGAAGATGTTGCTGCTCATTTAAATAACTTTGTTGAACTTTGTGAGATGCAAAAGCATAGGGATATAGATGGAGATATTATTAAGCTTAAATTGTTTCCTTTCTCTTTGAGAGGAAAAGCTAAAGAATGGTTGAATTCCTTAACTAGGAATAGTATTGATTCTTGGACTAAATGCAATGATGCTTTCATTGGAAAATACTATCCTCCTGCTAAGATTATATCTATAAGCAGTAAAATAATGAAGTTTAAACAATCTGATAATGAACATGTTGCTCAATCTTGGGAAAGAATGAAATTTTGGTAAAGAATTGTCCCACTCATGGACTGACTGCTTGGATGATTATCCAAACCTTTTATGTAGGATTGAACTATTCTTCAAGAAATCTATTGGATTCTGCTGCTGGAGGTACGTTTATGACCATTACTTTGGGTGCTGCAACAAAGCTTCTGGATAATATGATGGTTAACTATTCTGTATGGCACACTGAAAGAGCTCCACAAGGTAAGAAGGTAAATTCTGTTGAAGAAACCTCCTCCTTGAGTGATAAAATTGATGTTATTATGTCTATGCTTGTTAATGGGAAGGCTCATATTGATCCAAATCATGTTCCCTTAGCCCCTTTGGTTGCTCAAGAAGATCAAGTTGATGTGAACTCTATAAGAAATAACAATTTTAGCAATAATGCCTACAGGAATAATTTTGGTAACAACATTTATAGGCCATATCCTCCAAACAATGGTAATGCTTATGGAAATTCCTATAACGATAATAGGAGTGCTCCCTCTGAACTTGAAGTTATGCTTAAAGAGTTTATTAGTAAACAAACTACTTTCAATAAAACTATTGAGGAAAAACTCTCTAATGCTAAAATAAATCAATCTTCTTTTAATAAAATGGCTGCTAAACCTGAAACTATTGATAATCCCTTTGCTGCTACTAATGCCATACAAGTTAGAATTGATGAAAATGTTAGACTATTAGCTGAATTGCATGCTAAGTGGGAAAGAGAAGATGAAATTGCTAGAAACATTAGTGTTTCTACTATCACTACCACTAGTATTGAGGCTAGTAATAGCTCTACTACTTTAGATGATAATTATGATTTTGATCTTGATGGTTGCAATATCTTTGAAGTAATTAAGTTCCTACAAAAGCTTGCTAAAAGTCTTAATGCTAGTGCTATGAATATGGCCTTTACAAAACACATTACTGATGCTCTCATAAAGATTAAAGAAGAAAACATGAAACATAAAGCTTCTATTCCTACAAAACAAGAAGATGGTTGGGAACCCATCATTAATATGAAAGTGAATGATTTTGATTTCAAAGCTTTATGTGATCTTGATAGTAGTGTTTCTATTATGCCTAGAAAGATTTATGATATGCTCTATTTTCCACCATTGGAAGGTTGTTATTTGAATGTCCCACTTGATGGTAATGCTAAAAAAGAAACTCATAGGAAGTATTAATGATGTTCTTATTATGGTTAACAATGCTTAGGTCCCCGTTTATTTCTATGTTTTGGATGTTGAACGCAATGCTTCTTGTCCAATTACTTTGAGAAGACCTTTTCTTAGAACTGTTGGTGCCATTATTGATACGAAAGAAGACACCATTAAATACAACTCCCACTCAAGAAAGGTATAGAACACTTCCCTAAGAAGAGAGAGAAGATTTCGTTTGCCTCTCCTATGGAAACAAAATTTGCTCTTACTGCTTCTTCATTTGAGAACAAAATTTCTTGCTTCTTATGCCTAACTTAAAGGCGTTAAATAAAAGTACTTATTGGGAGATAACCCAAAAGTTTTAGATGAGTCTAGGAAGTTATTACTTCATTAATAACCTCTCCTTATCCTTTTTATTTGCTTTTTGTGCCAAGAGTAACCTCTAATGAGAGAGAAGTAATGATTGGGAAAGTTACTGTCTCGAAACAGATTTTTGTGCTTCACCATCAAAATTCGTGTAAAATCTTTGTACATCGTTTTGAGGCGTGAATTTTTGTGCTACTGCCCCAGGTTGCTATCTAACTTTCGCTAGTTCAACACCTTTTTAATTGAGCAACAAAAGGTCTTTGAAAAAATTGGTGTTTACCTGCTGGTCTATTTTGACAGATTTCTGCCATTATTTGTATTTGCTTCTTGTTGGTTCCTTTTTAAGTTCTTTTGGGGAATTGAGATTTTTGAGGGAAGTGATAAAGTATCTTGTGTTTTAATGGAAGTTTTATTGGTGTTGAAACTGAACCTAAAGACTTATTATCTTGAGTGCACTAATGTTGCTAATAAAGATTGTGTGAAGTTTTGTATGAAGGAAAAATTTCAGGTGTATGGAGAGAATGATGTAATAAGATGAAGAATGGACTAAATCTCAAGCTTGAGGATGCCACCCCGTGTCACCCAAGAAATATCCAAGAATTAGAAGCGTCAAAGCTTGGGGATGCCCAAGTGACGAGGGTTTAACTCATCAATGCATGGGCTTGGGTTTTGGAGAGGGAGTGAGCGCTGGAGACATCTATCGGCTAGCAAACAAGCACACAGGGGACTCAAAGATTTACCCAGGTTCAGGCCTCGTAGAGGTCCCTAGTCCTGCTTGTCTGCTCATGGAATTATTGAAGGAATTGAGGATTACAATGGTGCGCAGATGCAATATGGCAAGGGTTGTGGAAACTAGGGTTGCCTGTGTCCTCCTCGCCGCCCCCTCCTAGCCTTTATATAGATAGGCTAGGTCTCAGGTAGCAGGTCGAGTTGGTTATAGATTAGGGTTTTCCCTTTGAACTTTCTATCTTGAGTTTCTTCTTGCCTCACAAGCAATCGAGGGTCCATAGGCCACTCGAATTCTCCACTGGGCCTTGGCAACACCGTGGGAGTATGCCGTACCTGGACCGTATATACCAAACTCGAGTACCTGTAGGGTATACCCATGTCAGTAGCCCCCGAGTGTCCAGTGGAATCGCGGATTCGACTAGGGACTTTATGAAGCCTTTCGAGTGCATGAATGAGTATATTTCGATTGCTCTGTTTACATCATATGGATTGTTGATGTGCGTGCCTGATTTAACCGGTGCATCGGTATCAGTTAACTACCTTAGAGTAAAACAACGCAATCTACTCAAACTCAAGTCCCAGACTCGAATTCAGAAAAGTGCTGGTGTAATTCGACTCAAGCCGCGGAGATCTTACAGGAGTCGAATCCCAGTATATAGATGTGAGATCTCGACGGGTCCGTCAAGGCATGTTCATCGTACCTATTGGCACGGATATATTTCTGGTAGTGCGCAGCAAATGCGTTGCCAGGCCTTATTCAGGTCTTATCTTCACACTGTAAGCGCGGCATCCGAATGTTTTGTCATCGCGGAGATGATTTGGGTGACCTAGGAGACGTAGTCTTTTTGTAGGGAAAAATATGATGCGGTGTCGCCATAAGCTTCGAGTGTGGATGTTATCAACACACAGTACATTGTACAAATAACCATAGGGTGCGCGACCAGCGCTCCCTATGGGAGTAGCCCCCGAGTGCCTGGTTGAGTCGAAGACTCAAGCAGGGACTAAAGAACTTTTGCGACTGCTGTCATCTTTTGTTGCTTGTTTCACTCGAATTTGTTTTCGGCGCTCCCTATGGGAGTAACCCATGTCCATAATCAAATCGCGGATTCGAGTGGTTGGGTTTGCTTTGATTGAGCCTCTTCCTGTAAAAAGAAAAGAAAAATCATAGGGTGCGCGACCAGCGCTCCATATGGGAGTAGCCCCCGAGTGCTTGGTGGAGTCGAAGACTCGAGCAAGGACTAAAGTAGTCGAAGTCTTCTGGTGCGTAGTTTTGGATGATGTCAGTGTTGAAGATATGATGACCTCAGTTGCCCGCATGAGCGAGTTTGACGGGACGTGACGAGTGGTGGGTCCCATTTTCTGACGCTGATTTGAACGGGAATGCGTAATCTCTGTTTTAACTGTGCCTCCTCGATTTCCGCGCATAGTGGGGGATCGTTCGCGCTTCAGGTCCTCCACGTGTCGAGCGCGATGACCGCCACGCGTCTGGTAGGGTTTTTCCTGGCCGTTAGATTGCATCTTCTAGGGGGTTAAGTAGTGATGCGGCGACAGGAATTTTCACATCTGCTTCCTCTCTGCCTTTGCCTCCGTCGCCATTGCTGCTCCTCCTCTGCTTCTTTGTGCTACTCTCTTTCGCGGAGCTGGACCAGCTCTGCGTATTTCCCATTTACTTCCTCTGGTCACACCGCCACCGTAGAATGGGGAAGAAGAAGGGAGTTGACACGGCCGATTCCGCCGCCGCCACGGTTGCTGCGAAGAAGAAGGGTGGCTCCGCCGCTGCGGACACCAGCACCGCTGCCACCAGGAAAAAGAAGGGCACGGGCACTCGCGTCACCAATGGTGTGTGGCGCGCATCCGTGATAAAGTCTTCAGAGCTCCGTCTTCTATGCTAGGATGGAGTTTTGTCTTCCATAGTCACGGACGTGCGCGTCTCTGGCAGCGAGGTAATCCCCTCTCCTCCTGCCGGCTTTCGGGTGATGTTCCTAGCGTTCATCATCAACGGTCTCTCGTTGCCCTTGCATCCTTTCTTCAGGGGCCTTCTCTGTTTTTAGGGCTCCAGCTCCATCAGTTGTCCCCAAACTCCATCCTCCATGTAGCTTGCTACATTACTCTTTGCGAGTGCTGGCTTGGAATCGAGCTGCACTTCGGTATCTTCAAGCTGAAGCGCCAATCGGCTTCTGGCTCCGTAGTCTATGATGTAGGCGGCTGCGGTATCCACGTTGACTCCTCCGCCACATACTTTGATATCAAACTCACAGCATTTGTCCAAGGGTGGAGGGACAAGTGGTTTTACATCCGTGACCTGAAGGCCGACGGAGACCACTTCGGACTCGCGCCCTTCGATCCCGCGATGCCGTGCAAGAGGAGGCGCTCCTGGAAGAACATAGTGATGCCCAACGAGTCCGCGGAGATAGATGTGCTATACGAGCACGTCTGCGACCTCGAGAGTCCAATGGGCAAAGAGGAGGGAGGCTGTGCCCTCATTCGCACATGGCTGCGCCGCCACATCCAGCCCCTGCAGGCCAGAGTCCACCCCATGTTTCAGTGGGCTGGCACGGACGATGCCACTCGTGTATCTGCCGATGGCAATTCTGCGAGTGAGGTAGATAAGAGGGCTCGACTGGTCACCATGTACACCGCCAAGGATGTGCTTCCTAATGATCCAGATGTTCCTCCGTTCGATGCTGCTAACCCTCCTCCTGAGGTACAGTTGTGCTACGTAGTAGCTTTGTTTGTCGACTGTTGTTTTGTTGTTTCTTGACTTTGTGCTAAATTGTTTTCTGTATGCAGGATTGGGCGGTATCACCTTGTATGCCCCCTCTTCCTGAGGGGGTTATCCCTCGTGAAGCCTTGGAAGAGGACGAGTCGGAGTCGACTGTCCCATCTGATGTGGAGGAGGAAGCCCCCGAGTCGAGTGGTCCGGACACTCGCAAGCATTCGCGCAGCATGGGTTCGGATGCATCTTCTCCTTCAACTTCGGGAGGTGCAGCTATGGGTGCTGAGTTTCCGATACCTGTCGTTCCTGTGAGTGTTGTGGCGCCATCATCCCGCAAGAAGATGCGGCTACCGAAGGAGTCGTCGTCGGAGTCGGGGGATCAAACCTTCTTTTTTGGTTCTTCTTTGGAGTTGCGTTCCCTTGATGTTGGTTTTCGCCCTGTAGTCAGCCGGCGTCGTCGTCTTCTGGTGATGTCGAATTTTTGAAGGAATCTGGAGTCGCAACCTCCAAGGCCAAGAAAATGGCAGAGCGCACTCCTTCTCCTCCATTGGCGGCCCACTCTGGCCATAATTCATCGAGTTCTCCGCACGATGTGGAGCACCAGATGGTTATCCGGACGACTGCGCGTCAATCGACTTCGGAGTCATTGGAGGATCATGTATGTGGAGCATTTGTTTCCTCTATTTTTGCAATCGAATGTATCATCTGCTTATCCTTTGTTGTTTTCTCCTGTCGTAGCTTATTATGAAGGAAGCCGCTCGCTTAGCGGAGCAAGTTCTTGCGATGGGCCGCCAGCATGCAATGCTGGATAATCGCCATCGCTTAGTTGAAAGTAAGTGTCTTGCTTCTTCTTCGTCCTCCTTGTGATATATCTGGCCGATAGCCTATCTTTGTTTGTTTCATAGCTGAGCATAACACACTCCTTTGCGACGCTGCTTCCCTTGGAAAGGCGCTTGCCAAGGCGGGTAAAGAGTCGCGATGAGGCAATCGCAGCATGTGATGAGTCACGGAAACGCGGAGAGGATCTGCGCGCCTCCATCCTGGCTAGAGAGAAGTTGTTCAAGGAACAACTTTTCTCGATTGCCAAGGCTCTCTCAGGTATTCCCTTGTCTGGATTTTCATTGTTTTTCTTCTTTCGAATTTGTCGTTGGTGTTGACTTTCGTGCCCATGCTTGGGTTTTATGTAGATGCCAGCGGTTTGAGCTAAGCCCTCAGGCACTCCGCCATGATGATGCCTTGGAGGGTGCCATTTCGGTAGTCGAGGATCGCAGCACTGCCGTTCAGGGGACGATCTCCAAGGCCAAGGGCGTGCTCAGTCGCCTCCGGGAAGAGCTGGCGCCCAAGGCTGAGTTGATCGAGAATATAGACGAGCTGGTGGAGTCCATTGCCAGGGTGTCCCTACAAGCTTCAAGAACTCGCTCCGTGCGGCGGGCGCTTCGATGTCACTCGCAATGGTTCAAGCCCATGGAGTCGAAGTTGATCCTACAGCGGTCTCCAAGGCAATGCCTGTCAGCGCTGATGGCCAGCAGGTAGTCTATGCTCCCTTCACGACTGCTTGTGGCAAGTACGGCCCGCAGCTGATCAACATAGTTGCGAAGTACTCTGAGGAGCTTCAGCGAGCCAAGAAAGCGTCGAAGGCTGCGACATCACGGGCCGGCGGGAAGTCTGTGGCATCCCAAAACCGAAGTCAAAGTCGAAGAAGCCAATAGCTCCTCAGTAGTCGCATCTTGTAATAGTTAAATAGTTTATGTCCTTTGTCGAGAACATGCCTGTTGGTGAGTGTATCTACTGATACTTTTGCTAATCTTGAATGCACTCGAGTCTTTTGTCTATGCCTCGCCTTAGTCTTCTTATTGTCTCTTGCTTGACTTGTGATAGGGCACATCGAGTGATCCATTGAGGGAACCTCACGATTCGCCACCCCTTGATGACACTTTGGCGCCGTCACGCTCAAGGGTGGATGAGCTGTCTCTGCTCTCGCGACTCCGTGACCGCGCGAATCAATTGGAGTGTGAATTGCCCGTACTCCGTGGTAATGCGGATGTATGGAAGTCGAAGGCGGAGAAGGCCGCCGCCGGAGAACAATATCTGTTAGGGGAAGTGACGCAGCTGGGTGACCAATTCAAATGTTAGTTTTCTTCTTCCTTATCTTTTCCTTGTAGTCACTCAGAGTTGTTCCTTGTCTTCATGATTTTGGCTTTGCTTGGTATAGTTGTCAGTGCGCGCCATCCGTAGGATGAGAAAGATAGGATTGCCATTCGCATGAATGATCTAACCCAGAAGCAGCTTCAGGCGAGTGGATACTTCTAGGTGGATCATGACCGTGCAATCGCACTGGTGACCCTGCAGGATCGTGCGTCGCGGGTGCTTCACTTCCTGAAGAAGTCGCAATCGTGCCTGAAGAATATTTATCGGACGATGTTTCTATTGGACATCGTTCCATCTAGCCTGCTGGCCCTTCTTGCTAAATTCCAAGACTTGAATGTGGTACGCGAGTGTGTACGGTGGCAGCTAGTGGTTGGCGCCAAGGCCACTCTGTCACTTGTGCGACTGCACAGTCCTGATGTGGATGTTGTGGCAATTGTGGCCGGACCTCCAGCGCCGCCAGCAGGTTCGACTTGGAACATGGTTCCACACTATCAGGCAGTGGATGGCCCAGCGGAGGAGATCGTCGACTTCTTCGAGAAGCAAACCAATGTTCCTTTACTGCAACAGTAGTTTAGTTTGTATCCTGCACATAGTTGTACCCGTGTTGTAAAGTTCATATATATGCTGTGTAGAATTGATTAATTTGTATGTATAAAAGAGCTTGTTAGCGTGTATGCTTTGTGAGTGAGTTGTACTATGCGATTCCTTTTCGTTAGCCTGACTTGCGATTATCTCAGCCCCTTGCCAACCTGTCAGGTGCGTTGCAACTGGGTTTGTGTTTGTCAAGGGTTTCGATTGATGTGCCAGCTACTCAGGATATCGCGATTAGTTCGTAGAACAGATGTGTATAGGGTGGCGCAGCCCCCGAGTGGATACTTTGCGGAAAATAAAAGAAAACATAGATTTTCGGGGCACTTAGCTTTATTTTATTCGTGGGATAGTACGAGGTACAATGTGTGGCAAATAGCCTTGGCTGAGTAGCCTTATTTGCAATGCAAAACAGAAATGACTATGGGTAGAAGCGCCGTAGCAGCGCGATGGTCCAAGGGTTGGAGTATGCGACTCCTGTCTCTAAATCTTTAAGGCAATAGGCGCCACCTGGGATTTCTTCTGTAATTACGTATGGACCCTCCCAGGGGGACTCGAGCTTGAGATGCCCTTGTTGTTTTAGTCACAGGACCAGGTCACCTTCGACGAAGGACCTGGGGCGTAGCCTTCTGCTGTGGTAGTTGCGCAGGTTCTGCTGGTAGATCGTTGATCTCTCTGCGGCGATTTCTCTTGCCTCGTCGAGGAGGTCGACGGAGTCTTCGAGTGCAAGAGTTGATTCTTGTTCGCTGTAAGTGACCACACGTAGTGCTTTGTATCGTACTTCAGCGGGTAGCACCACTTCGGCCCCGTGCACCATGAAGAACAGAGTGTATCCCGTGGCGCTGTTTGGGGTTGTACGTAGGCTCCACAGTACCGATTGCAGCTCGTCTGGCTAGCAGCCCATGGCCTGTTCGAGTGGCCTGAGGAGTCGCTTCTTGATGCCGCCGTAGACGAGCCCGTTAGCTTTTTCGACCTGACCATTGGTCTGTGGATGTGCCACGGAGGCATAGCTGACGTTGATTCCTAGATTCTCGCAGAATTCTTGGAACTCCTTGGATGTGAAGTTCGTCCCATTGTCCGTGATGATGTTGTGTGGTACTCCGAAGCGGTAGACGATTGACTCGAAGAACTTGACGGCGTTGTATCCTGACTGATTGGTCACTGACATGGCCTCTATCCACTTGGTGAATTTGTCGACTGCGACCAGGAGGTAGACGTGGCCTTCTCATGAGGACTTTGGGAGCTTGCCGACCATGTCGAGTCCCCATTGCACGAAGGGCCAAGCCAATGGAATTGGCCGGAGCTCTGCACCAGGTGCGTGTGGTGCGAATCGCTGGCACGCGTTGCATTTCTGGACGATATCCTTGGCGTCGCGCATGGACGTAGGTCAGTAGAATCTAGCTCGTAGAGCTTTGGCAACGAGGGCGCGACTGTCGGTGTGGTGCCCGCAGGTCCCCTCATGGATGTCGAGGAGAACAGCTCTTCCATCAGCCGTGGAGACGCATCGTTGGAGTACTCCTGTGATGCTACATTTGTGTAGTTCGCCGTTGATAACAGCGAATGCCTTGGAGCGCCGTGCGATGTGCCGGGCGTCAGTCGGATCGTCCGGTAGCTTCTTGCTAAGGAGGTACGTAATGTATGGTTGGGTCTAGGATGTCTCAATCATGATGACGCTCATTGGTCCTTCGAGTCCTGTGTCCAGCTCCAGGTTGTCGAGTGCCATTGGCTCATTGGGCGGCGCAGCCCCCGAGTCTGTTGTTGCGCTTGTTTTCTTCTCTGCGGCCTTTGGCTTGATGGAGCGTTCGCAGATGCGCTCGAGAAATACCCCAGGTGGTAAAGGGGCGCAGGTAGAGCCTATGTTGGCGAGTGTGTCCGCCTCTTCATTGCTTTTGCGGCCTATGTGCCGCAGCTCGCAACCGTCGAAGTCCCCTTCGAGTGTGTCGTAGAGGTCACGGTAGGCGATCATGTTGTCGTTCAGTGCGTCACACTCGTGCATTGTCTGGTTGACGACCAGCTTGGAGTCGTCATATATTATGAGTCTCTTGGCGCCGCAGGCTTTTGCCATCCTCATCCCGTGTAGTAGGTTCTTGTATTCAGCTTCGTTGTTGGAGGCGGTGAATTGCATTCGCAGGATGTATTTCAGCTTGTCTCCCTGGGGCGATGTCAGTATGACACCTGTGCTAGCCCCATCCTTTCGCTTTGATCCGTCAAAGTGCATTGTCCAGAGGTAGGACATATATGGTTTTTCAGGGAGCTGGTTCTCCATCCAGTGCACGAGGAAGTCGGGGAGAACTTGTGACTTGATTGCGTCATGCTTTTCATATGTGATGTCTCGTGGAGACAGTTCGATTCCCCGAAGCGCGACTCGCCCAGTGGCGTCAGGGTTATTGAGGATATGTCCCCGCGGGGTGTCGTTGACTACCACGATTGGGTGTTCCTGGAAGTAGTGGCGCAGTCGCCGGGCAGTCATGAAGACGTCGTACACTAGCTTTTGGTAGTGCAGGTACCGCTATTTTGTTGGAGTAAGTACCTCGCTGAGGTAGTAGACTGGGCGCTGTACTCCGTGGACCTTGTTTTCCCTCGGCTCGTTCTACTACAAGCACTATGCTTACCACCTGATTGGTGGCGAAGATGTACAACAACAATGGTTCCCTTTCGCGTGGGGTCACCAGTACTGGCGACGTGGACACTAGGCGCTTGAGGTCTTCGAATGATTCCTATGCCTCGTTGGTCCACTCGAACTTGTCAGCTTTGCGGAGGAGTTGGTAGAACGGCAGCGCCTTTTCGCCCATTCGACTTATGAATTGACTGAGCGCCGCGATTCGCCCAGCCAACTGCTGGACACCCCTTACGTTCTTCGGCTTCTCCATGGCCAGTATGGCTTTTATTTTCTTCAGGTTCTCCTTGATCCCTCTCGTGGAAATAAGGTACCCGAGTAATTGCCCAGATGGTACGCCGAAGGCGCATTTGTCCGGATTGAGCTTGATCCGGTAGTGGTCGAGGTTGGCGAAGGTTTCGCGCAAATCATCGATTAGTGAAGCTTCCTCTTTGGTCTTGATTACTATGTTGTCAACATAGACTTGGATGTTGCGACCAAGTTGGTTCTTGAGGCAAGCCTGCATGCACCACTGGTAGGTGGCTCCTGTGTTCTTCAGCCCGAAGGGAATTGTGTTGTAGCGGAACACACCAAAAGGCGTTGTAAACGCTGTTTTTTCTTGATCTTTCTCCTTCATTCGAATCTGGTTGTAGCCTGAGTAGGTGTCGAGGAAGCAGAGGCGCTCACATCACGCTGTGGATTCGATGATCTGGTCGATTCGCGGTAGCGGGAAGTGATCCTTTGGGTAGTGCTTATTCAGAGAGGTGAAGTCCACACACATCCGCAGGATATCCGTGTCTTTCTTTGGTACTAGCACCGTGTTGGCGAGCCAAGTTCTTTCCTTGATCTCGCGTATAAATTTGGCGTCGAGGAGTCTGTTAATCTCCAATCCAACTGCCTTTACTCTTGGTTCGGAAAGTCGCTGAATTGTTTGTTTGACTGGCCTTGCGTTTGGGTTGACATTGAGTGCGTGCTCGGGGAATTCCCTGGGAACTCCTGGCATGTCCGCAGGACACCAGGCAAAGATTTCCCAGTGCTCACGGAGGAATTCGACGAGCGCGAGTTCCTATGCGGGACTCAAGTTGTTGGCGATGAGGGTCATCTTGGCGGGATCCGATGGGTGGACCTGAACTTTCTTTGTGTGCACCGATGAGTCGAAAGATAGCTCCGGTGAGCTTGGCTAGCTTAGGGGAGGCAGACAGTTGTCTGTCGACTCCTTTAATCTCGCAAGTTCTTCCTACATGCCGAAGGACTAGGAAATTGTGTTGAATTCCTTGTTGCAACTGTCGGACCTCTCGAAGATCCCGTTGACCGTGATGACGCCATTGGGGCCTGGCATTTTCATCTCCAGATAGGCGTAGTGTGGCACTGCCATGAACCTAGCGAACGTGACACGTCCGAGGATGTAGTGGTACTGTGAGGGCCAGTCGACGACCTCGAAGTCGATGCGCTCATGCCGAAATTTTTTCGGCGTGCTGAAGATAACGTCGAGGTTGATTTTGCCAAGGGGATACACGCCCTTGCCTGGGACGATGCCGTGGAATGTTGTGTCTGAGGTATCAAGTCAGAGGGATCCTCATTGCTCGCAAGGTACTCGCGAATATAAGGTTGATGCCGCTTCCGCCGTCCATGAATACGCGACTCATGTCGAAGCCTCCAATTTGTGCCTCGAGTACGAGGGGACAGTGGCCTGGGCGAGGTACTTGGAGCGAATGGTCGCGCTTGTCGAAGGTGATGCAGGACTCGCTTCCGCTGAGGTACTCAGTGGTAGATGGTGGCGAGTTTGTTGCCAGATTAACTTGGCGAGTGATGGCCTTTTGCACCCGGTTGGAGGGGCGGCCCTTTTGGATCATCATGGTGCCCATGGACCGTGGGTACGGCTCGCCTCCATGATGCTGGTCAGGTGCAGCCACGTTTGGCAGTGGTCCAGGTGGTGGTGGAGGAGCTCCGTGGGCCACTGCGCCTCGGGCGGCTCCGTAGCCCCTGTTGACTATGTCGCGACTCATCCGACCTAGGCCTTCATCAAGTTTGAGGAACTCGCGGCAGTCTTTGAGGGTGGCTAGATTTCTTTTTGCCGTCATGCTTGTCGATGTAGAAGTGCACGGTGCATGGTCCGGACAGCTTGTCTTCAACGGACGTAGCGGGTGCTTCATCGCGAGTGCGGCGCTGCCATACTTGTGTGGTTTTCCAAGAGTCGCGGTATCCACTGCTGCGGTAACCGATGTTGCGGTTGTCGTCGCGCCTGTCGGCGTAGCCGGCTGCGACCATATTGACATCGTCGCGATCATCATAGATGCGCATTCGCCGTTTGCTTCGGTGGTTGCGTCTGCGCTCGAGTTCTGCTTCCTTGTCGGAGTGAACATGATTCTTCACCGAATCTTCTCCGCCAGCCCACCGATTCACGATTTCCATCAGGTGGTCGATGGTCTTGGGCTTCGAGCGGCCCAGCTCATCCCTGAGTTCTATGCGGCGAACGCCGCTGTTGAATGCGTCGATTGCGCAGTCCTCCGAGATATTTTCTCTAGAGTTCTTGATGATGGACCACCTCTGGATGTACGAGCGTAGTGATTCGCCCGATCTTTGCTGGCAGCACCTCAGCTCTTCGATTGACGAGGGCATTTTGTAGGTGCCCTTGAAGTTGCGCACAAATCTGTAAACCAGCTCTTCCCAACTACGAATGGATCCGCGTGGGAGGTTGTTGAGCCATGCTCGGGCGGCGCCCTGCAGCTGTAGCTGCAGGCACTGCATTGCCATACTTCGACTTCCGTCGTGAAGCCTGACGGAGGAGATGTGGTCCTCCAACCAGATTTTCGGGTCCTGGAGACGGTCAAACTTTGGGTTCTCTAATGGGAGCTTAAACCCCTTGGGCATTCGATTTTGCCTGATGGCCCTGCTGAAGCATCTAGTGCCACAGAGCTCCACATCTTCGTCTTCTGAGTCAGTCAATCGGTCACGTCGCGACCTTGACTTGTCGATCTTGCGCTGTGTGATGTCATCATGCGCGTCGTAGTCGCGATCGTGTCGCCGTGAGCGGCGGCATCGAGACAAGTCATGACTATCATCGCTGGAGGAGGGCGAGGAGTAGCGTTTTGCCAGAGCCTTGCTCTTCTTCGGCTCCGGCGTTGGCTCTTTGTCGAGAGCGGCCTCGATTAACCCCAAGCCTGCGATCGTAGATTGGTGCATGGCAGCTCGAGGATCTCCAGCTAGCGGCTGATTTTTGAGGAGGTACATGGTGGCTGCTGTCACTACAGCTTGTGGCGTCTTTGGGACCACATTGCCCCGTGTGTCAACTGTCATAGAGCTGAAGTCGAGGACCTTTGCAGCTTCTATGCGTTCTTGCTCGGTGAGATGGGCCATCTGGGATCGCCTCTTGTTTGCGATGTGCTCGTTGGCCTTTGAGGAGGATCCTCCGTGGGAGGAGAGCCTAGCATGTCGAAAACTCGACTCGTCTGCCGCCTTTTTGTGCGCTTCGAGTTGCGCGAGTGTATGCACTTGGCGCTTGTATTCCTCCTTCAGAAGCCAATGGCAGCCCATCAGCATGTTCTGCGGGGAGTCGAGAGGCAGGGGGTTGCCTCGTAGGGCTTCTCGGCAGCAGGCCCACTCGTTGTCGTTGAGCCTGATTACTACGCGCTCTCCCGTGTTTTCATTCACCATGGTTGGTGGTTCGATTGCTCCTTCATTGTTAACAGGGGCGCCATTGCCACCGTTGCCGCCATTGGGTATGCCACCATTTGGCGGGTCGGTTTCATTGCCACGGTTGCCCATGTTGTCGTGATTGGCGGAGGTGTCACCCGCATTGATGACGGCGCACATGAAGTGATTGGCGAAGCTGCTGCTCCCGCAACTTTCAGATCCGGAGCCGTAGGCTCCATCTTCAGTTGCTAGATCGCCCAGATCGGATTCGTGACTGTTGTCGCTATCCGTGCTCCCAGCTGTTGCCGGGGCGTTGAGCTCGCTGAGGGTGCCGATCGACGAAGGGAACCACGATGCTGGAGCAATCGACGGTATTGTAGGCTGGTCAGGCATGCGAAGCGTGCCCATCTGACCAACTTGGAAGCGGAAGCTCCCGATATCCAGGCTATTCCGTCACCCACGGATTCAAAAGCCAGGCGAGTGGCCGGCGTGTGGATGGTGAAGTCGAACGCGTTGAAGAGCTAGCGAATCTCCGTTGTTGTGGAGTTGTAGGTCACGGTTGGTGGGGCTGGAGAAGCCGCAACATCAGCACTCCCAATTCCCACAGACGGCACCAATTGACGAGGGTTTAACTCATCAATGCTCATTGTTATCGACTTGGGTTTTGGAGTAGGAGGGAGCGCTGGAGACATCTATCGGCTAGCAAACAAGCACACAGGGGACTCAAAGATTTACCCAGGTTCAGGCCTCATAGAGGTCCCTACTTCTGCTTGTCTGCTCGTGGAATTATTGAAGGAATCGAGGATTACAATGGTGCGCAGATGCAATCTTGCGAGGGTTGTGGAAACTAGGGTTGCATGTGTCCTCCTCGCTGCCCCCTCCTAGACTTTATATAGATAGGCTAGGTCTCAGGTAGCAGGTTGAGTCGGTTACAGATTAGGGTTTTCCCTTTGAACTTTCTATCTTGAGTTTCTTCTTGCCTCGCAAGCAATCAAGGGTCCGTAGGCCACTCAAATTCTCCACTTGGCCTTGGCAACGCCGTGGGCTTCTGCCGTATCTGGACCATATATACAAAACTCGAGTACCTGTAGGGTATACCCATGTCACCAAGGCATCCCCTTCTTCATTAATAAAAATCCCAGGTTTCTTCCAAACACTTCATTTTTATTGTTTCATGCACAGTTGTGTTGTTCTTGGAGCATCTTCTTTTTCTTTTTTCTTTTTGGTTTTCGTTTCCTTGGTTTTCTTAGTTTGCTGAATAAATTGGTCGGACCCCCTCTTTCATACATTGGATTTCAAATAGTTTGGTTTGGATTGGAAAAGAGTAGGAAAGTTCATGCTTAAGTGGTAAACAGAGCTTGTTTTTGACTGTGGCCTATGCTTTGTCATGCCATTCTTGATATTGTTTTGGCTTTATGCTTAGTGATATTTTCTGTAGCATGACTTGTTATAAATAATTGAGATTGCTTAATGTGCCTTTGAAGAATCATGCATTGTTTTATCATATTAAAGCATAGTATTGTGGTATTCTCCTTTGATGCTTTATTTGGGTTGACTTCGCACATGCTCACACCATGTTATGACTATCCCAAGTCACCAATGCCTTTATGATCCTTTAGTTTTCTTCTTGTAATATCACTCTATGCTTTGATTAATGATGTTTTGTCGCTCTGCATGATTATGGCCATTATTGCTCTCTTAGTTGGTCGCTCCCAGTCTTTTGCTAGCCTCCATAACCAAGTATGAGTTCCACTCATGCATCCAACTCCTAAAACCAAGTTATTCCAAAGAGTCCACCATACCTACCTATTAGCATTTGCTATTCCAAGTATATTCATGTTTTTATCTACCTTTCGAATTAAACTTGTTATGAGAAAATTAGTGATTAAAGCTCTCACGAACTTGATGGCACACTTTACTTTCTTGCACTTAATAAACTTGAACCATTGCGCCCATGTGTGTTCCGTATATGCTTGCGCTTTATAAGTTGAAGTTAGCAGAACCATGTATCATGGGGAACGCTTTCAACATTGCACTTGTACATTGTACCTAGTTGATATCATGTTCTTTTGCTTATGGATCCCAACGGTGTGAAATAAAAGGGGAACTTGTAAGATCATGGAGTTCGTATTTGTGTTAGAGAAACGCCTGGGCCGCTAGCCTAAGCAATGCCTAATCATGGTGGAAACTTGCAACATAACCATAATGAGCATTCTATGAACATCCTCAATAAAAACCTATGCAAATAGCAAATAAAAAGATCGTTGAGATGCTCATTGTCTGCTTGCCTTGTCATTTTGATTATGGGATAGCTCCTGTATCATGTGCAAGGGGTACCCCATTGGTGGTTCTCTATGATACATATGTCCTTACAATGGCAAGAGCTTATTTGTGACTAAAGTTGAGTAGCATGAGGTTCGGTCTTCATAACTAAGGGGCATGAGATTTCAGCTTATAACCTGTCAAGCATATCCTCTTAGTTGTGTCACTTTAACCTTAATCACCTAAAGATGCTTATGATAGGGGCAATGAGAGCTGAAAGCTAATAAGTACCATAATTTTTGGAAGCTCTTTATGAAACATGAATCCCTACTTCCTTCTATGAAGTCCTTTCTTTTATTGTTATGTTGAGTCTCCACCTTCTATCTTTATGCACCTACTTTGAGAGCATAGTGGACATTCTTAGTTCTATGTGCATTGTCCCAAGACTTGTTGATTGATGCATAACTTTGATATTGCTTGTTCATAAACTATTTGTATCTAGTCACTCTTATGAACTTTGAAGGTGTCCTATGCATTTATGTTTGCTACTCTATGAGGGACAAGATGAATGCCACTATGCTATGTTTTCTTCATGTGAAACAAACAAACGTCTTGCAAAGCAATATTATTCATGAATCTTTTGTTTGTGCATTTTCATGTTGCAACATAGTTGCTATGTCTTATTGTTATAACTTTATCTTTCATGCTATGTTGAAGTACTATGATCCCAGCTATCAATATTTTATAAATACTTTGATCAAGTTTATGATGGTGCATGTCACCTCAAAAATTATTCTTTCTTTTTATCTCTTACCTACTCGAGGATGAGCAGGAGTTAAGCTTGGGGATGTTGATACGTTGCTAACGTATCCATAATTTTTGATGTTCCATGCTTGGTTTTATCTACTTTCTTATGTTTTGTCCACACTTTTGAGTACTTTCTATACACTTTCTTGGACTAACCTATTAACAAGATGTCACAGTGCTAGTTGCATGTTTTCTACTGTTTTTGGTTCCAGAAAAGTCAGAAAATGAATATTCTCGGAATTGGACGGGACAAAAGCCAAAGTCAGTTTTTCACCGAGGGGGACACGGAGCCAGAATACGAGACGGAGAGGAGCCAGGGGGCCACCACACCACCTGGCCACACGGCCAATCCTAGCCCTCGACCTCCCCTTTCGCCTATAAGATGCCTCCGATACAAAAACCCTAAGGACCCGATCAAAATTCCACGGAAGAGTCTGTAGCTGCCATCATATCCATACCTAGATCGTGAGGGATCTAAAGCTCTTCCCGGCACCCTGCCGGAGGGGAGAATTCACCATGTAGGCCTTCTTCATCACCATGCAAGCCTCCGGTGTGATGCCTGAGTAGTTCATCCTTAGACTACGGGTCCATGTAGTAGCTAGATGGCTGGTTCTTCTCCTTTGTTCTTTCATGTTTAGATGTTGTGAGCTCCGTTCATGATCAAGATCATCTATTTATAATCCTACATGTTGTGTTTGCGGCGATCCGATGAACATTGAGATGCTATTTCAGATTGATTATTGATTCCATCATGTCTTTGTTATTTGTGATCTTGCATGCTTTCCGTTGTTAGTAGCTATCTTGGCCAAGTAGATGCTAGCAACTCCAAGAGTTAGTATTTATGCTCGATAGTGGGTTCATGCCTCTAGTAATCTAGGCAAGTGACAGAAATCTCTAAGGTACTAGATGTGTTGTTGCTACTAGGGAGAATACAACAATCCTTTGTTAATAGAACAATCGTATTGTTTACTTTACATGCAATGCGTAATGCAATTATCTGTTGCTTGCAACTTAATACTGGAGGGGGTTCGGATGATAACCTGAAGGTGGATTATTAGTCATAGATGCAGTTGGATTACGGTCTATGTATAATGTTGTAATGCCCAATCGAATCTCAAAGGAGTCAAGATAATTAGTATATGCATGTATTGCTTTCTCGATGTTTGTCAATTGCCCCGCTATAATTTGTTCACCCAACATGTCATCTATCTTAAGGAGAGCCACCACTAGTGAACTATGGACCCCGGTCCTTTCTTTTATCATCAATCTACAATTGTTTATTGCTTTATGTTTACTTTCTACAAACTATTACTTTCTTCCACACGATATGTTCAATCCTTTGTCTTCAGCAAAACCGGTGAGATTGACAACCTCACTGTAAGTTGGGGGCAAAGTTCTGTGGTTATGTTGTGCAGGTTTCCATGTTGCTGCTAGCGCCGGTAGTGTGCCCTTCCAAAGTCCAACTAGCAACACCTTGGAGGTGTTTCCTTGCTCCTACTAGATTGATAACCTTGGTTTCATAACTGAGGGAAAACTTACTGCTGTGCTCATCATACCTTCCTCTTGGGGTTACCCAACGAGCTCGTTAATACAAGAGTCAGCAAAGGGACCCCTATATAAAGAGGCTTTGGGAGATGAGAAAAGCCCCCCCCCCCAGAACCCAGAAACCTGCATCCACAACACCGAAGAACCGCCGGAGGAATAGACTTAGATCTAATCTGTAAACCCTTCTCGACCGCCATAGCCATATTCCACCACTTGTAATAGTAGTTCTCATCTTCGATTGGCGACATTGTAAGACTATTTTCTATCAATCTCATGATTTCCATTGCAATGTTTATGATAGTGGATTTCATCTCTGTGCATGAGTAATTCTCTTTGGGCTAAGGGCTTCAGCCTAGGCATGTAGCTTTTTGTGCATGTTATTTATCATAGATGGGATCATGTATTAGTTTGTATGACATGATGATTATTGTATCATCTCTTGCATCAATCCAAGGACTTGCTAGGTACCCAAGACCCAAGGATTGAGCCAGGTATAGGGAGTATGAGTAATGACTAATCTGCAGGTTGGGAACCCTAGTGACAGAAGGGGTAGTACGGCTGTATGAGAGGGATTTACTTGGGATTAACGGTGACATCACTACGCATATCATTATTTCTCTTTCTTCTATGGATGAGACTAGTAGGTTATTGCTATAAGCGGTTGCGGAGGCAATAGCTATTATGGATGCACTGCTCACATATAATTATCTTGCTCTAACAGTTACATGCATACTTTATTATTATCTTTTATTCCTATCAGATGTTTTGCATAGCTACAGGTGAAACCGAAAGCCCTAGGCCCTCGCTCTCCATCGTCGACAACAACAAAAGACAGCAAACTCTTGGTCCAGTAAAACACAAAAAGAATACTAAAACTCCCAAATGTCCATTAAAGTAACTTCACTACTATTTCTGCTTCCCGAGGATTCGAACCTAGGTCTACTAGGGAAAAAAGACCTATACTACATCTGTAATCCGGATCAAAGGTATCAAGAGGCTGTCGACCAAGCACCAAGGGCATTACACAAATTTTCCTCATCTTTTTTGGCCCAAAGGCAATGCCAACGAGAGTGGTCAAAATGTTTGATAACCATCTTGTGAACCTTGAGAGAGCAAAGGTAGTAGGTTGGTAACAAAGATAACACTGAGTTGACTAGCTCTAGTATACCACCATAGACACGAAATCGAGCGCTTGCATTCAATCTTCTCTCCACCTGGTCCATAATGGGAGAAAGGTCTTGAATAGAAGGCCTTGTCGTACCAAGAGGCAGCCCAAGGTATGTGAACGGAAAGGAACTCGTCGCACAACCAAAGGTTTCAGCAAGCTGCACAAGCTCATCATTTCTAATATTAATTTACATCAAGGTAGATTTAGAATAGTTCACGCATAAACCAGTGGCCCGAGAAAATTTCCTGCAGTATTGTTTTAGAGCTAACATTTGAATCAGACAAGCTTGCAATATGCAAAGAGTGTCATCTGTGTATTGTACAATTGGAAAGTCCGTGTCAAGTATTGGTAAAGCAGGTAGGAGATCGCCACTCTGAAATAGACGATTAACCCTAGATTGTAATAAGTCCGTCGCACTAACAAACATCAGAGGTGACAAAGGATCACCTTGTCGAATGCCCCGCTTGCACTGAATTTTTTCCTAGCACACCATTAAGAAGAACAATAGAGGATCCAGTAGACAATATCCTTAACCATTCTGATCCATCTATCACCATACCCTTTACATTCCAAGATTTTCAAAATTTCTTTGTGTTCCATCGTGTCAAAGGCTTTTGCAAAGTCTAATTTCAAAATGACGGATATTGCACCAAATTTTTTGCACTGGTGAATATATTCATAGGCCTAGCCAATGCAATCTTGGATAGAGCGATATCTCACAACAAGAGGGTTTATATAATGAATATGAGAAACAAGTATGCAGCTTATCCGAGAATAAGTTGTATACAAGAGGTTGTATTTGATATGGTCAAGTAACACAAAGCTATTAGCCCATATCAAAATCGATTCCACTCAAAAAAACTACAACTAATGCAAGAGATGTGAGTAGAACCAACATATATAGAGACAACTCCCCCACAATGTATGCATGTGTGATGAACTTGAATTTCATTGCATACATTGTCAAGCATCACCTTCGGGAGAGTTTACACTATATATTCAACCATGCACAACATAAAAAAGATGAAATGCATGAAAGGCAAACACTTAAGAACAAACCGATCTTAATTATAAAACCATTTCCCTTAAACCCTCTAAACTTCTCCCCCATTGACAACAAGTGCCAAAATGGATGACAAAGTTAGAAGGCCAATCTAGTGCGAGTTCCTCCCCAAGATGTGCATTTCTCATAATGACAAAGTTAGAAGGACAAAGTTAGAAGGCCAATATATGAGTGAAAACAAATGCATGTATCCAGTGATGAATACTTGGAGGAGATCACACTATATTCAGGATCAAAGATTGCCAAAGAGATAACAAGGTGAATTGACTTCAATAGATCAAACAATCAAAAGATCCAAAGAATCAAATTGACAAATAGTGCTCTAAATGAAATAAGGAAGCTCCCTAAGGTCCGTGCATAAATAGTTGTTTCATTTGAATACAATATGCACAAACATGGAATCCTCACTCCCTCTATGTCATTTAGAACACAACCAAGACAAAAGGAGTATAAATATAAATCAATACACTTGTCAATCCAAGCTTAAGTCCAAAATAAAACAAATATGACATATGAGTGCATGAAGATGCAATAAAAGTAAAACGAGCACTCAAAAATCAAGACCTTAGCAATACCATTAAATACCAAGAGGATAAGAGAGATGGTCGTCAAAGAGCGAGGATATAAAGGTGAGATATTAACACTCTCGTGTATATAAGTTTCTAAGTGGACAAAACATGAGAATAATCCACAAAGAGACATACAAACACAAGAGGTTAATAAAAATAAGAATACATGATATCCAAGAGGAAGTCATAATATATACCAAAAAGGATATTATTTTTCTTAAGTGCATATATAGCCCATGGCTCTATTTTCTCTTATGGTATATCAATGAACTCCAATAAGAAAAAAAAAACTAAAAAACATCACAACTAACACTAAGGTAACTAATGCTAGTTGGAATATTTTGAGAAAGGAAACAAGTATCAAAAGGAAGGATTCATTGCAATTTAAACAATATTGCACATGAGAGTACCTTGAGGAATTGATATGCGAAAAAATTCTAGAAGGCATATTTGGGATTGGTGAATCATGAACATGATTTTAGATACTCTCCATTATATGCATCATCTCAAATTACTCACATAAGCAATAAGGATAGAGATGTATTTCAAAGATCTTTGCAAGAACCACAACATCAAAGACAAATAAATGCATGCCAAGATGAAACCTACATGAGATTGGATGGAAGAATAGTATGCATGAATAAGATACTTGTTACCGAGATAGCCATGGTAAGATGTAGTAAATCAGTATCCTTCGAACATCCTAGCTTGGCTCCAATTATCATGTGGTGACAACACCTTCCTTATAGATGATACAAGCATCCATTGCATCTCCAATGTACCTAAAACAACATTCAAGTACATCTTGATCCCCAAACTTATTGGGTCCAAAGTGGTTAGACTAACCACAATACATAGGACACACTCCAAATAAATATGTGCATATTTAGAGATGACATTTGAATTTCGTGCACATCTTAGACGTTCAAGGATTTGATGGAGTATACCCTATATATAGGATCAAAGAAAGCAAAACATAATATAAGATATACATTTAGTAAACATGCATGCATGAGATTTCAAGATCCAAAGAAGATATAATTTGGACAAAACACCAAAATATTCAAGAAGGCATACAAGGTGTGACAAAACACATTTGTTGGCCAAACAATATCAAAGAATCAAATCAACATAAGATTTATTCAATAAAGTTCAACAAATGAACTAAGAAAAACTATTGAGCATAGAAAATGAGTTAAAAACACATATTCTCAAAGATTTATCTCATTCAAGAAAATAAAATATAGAAGAAAGAATGAGACAAGAAACTCCCAAAAGATTAAGGTTTCAACAAATAAACCATACCCTTAACACTTTTCACAATGGCACAAAGTACCAATAAGAAAATGTTTGTATTCCACTAAAACACATTTGATAAGAATAAATAACATAATAAAAGAGACTTTCAAAAGCAAGGAAGACAATGGGAGCCACAACAAATTTCTTGGAAATCAAATAAGGCAATAAGAGGCGAAATCCAAGGTGAAGATAATCCACAAATACTACCACACACAAGTATATCAATTGTCAAAGACAATGAGTGTATTGGAATCGATTTCTAGTGGTATATTGCAAGGATATATTAAAGACCAATCTTCACAATAAAAGGCATATTATGTAAATATAAAGGTTAAGCACTATGCATAGATAGATATTCTTGATAGCTTCAAATAGTCACACATTCATGAAAAGAAATGATTAGAATAACTTGAAGCAAACGGTCTCTCAAATTTATTTAAGGAAGGCCGCACCAAGAATTTCTTACTCAAACAAACACCGAAAGATGAGCAATAAAAGCTTCTAACAAAATAGGACCTTGTTTGAGCTAACATAACACCTAGAAACAATATAATAAATAATATAAACTCTAATTGGCACTACCTCATATGTTCACATTTCCTAGGATTGTGATATGAAACAAGAAGCATATTACTCCCCCATAATATTCAATTCTTTTCAACAAGAGGCAAAAAATCTCAACTAGAGATAATTAATGGACATTTAGAATTTGAATTTTTTATGAGTATGACGGACCACATAGTGACTAGATAAGCTTGCAATATCAATACTAAGTGGTGATACTCATGTACACACATTATAAGGTTTGAGAGATGCGCAAGGGATATCACTCCCCCAAAATGGGATGTTCCATTAACCACTCGAAAAGAGACAAATAAGATATAATCAAGATGCATTAGAGGCTCAAAACAAAACACACAAGTAGATGATGTGCCAAACACCTAGACATACTTGATTACACAAAATAAGCAAGAATAAGGCACACCAAATACAAACACATACTTGGTACAAAACCAAAACATGTAAAGGGGCAAGTAACTTACAATATAAAGAAGTTAAGTAGAAGTTAGCACAAAGAGGTGCACTGGGTATACGATAGGGAGATGATAACCCTTATGACTTAAATTGATACAATATAATATATGAAGATCCCTTGAATTCTTCATGAGTTAGCCAAGTCTCCAATGCCCTCCACAACCACCTATTGATAAAGTTTGAGCTTGTTGGCCCCCAACCAAGTTGAGTCCTAATAGGTTAGTCACAATAGGCTTGGAAACCCAAATGGTTATTTCTTCACACCATTTTGAGTTCCAACAAACTTGGCAAACACATTTCCATCCTTATCCTTCTCAAGAGAATAATCATAATCAATAATGACAGGGTTAGATAAGGTACCATTCGAACATGAAGAGGCAAAGTGCCCCTTCTCAGGACATATATAGCAACAAGGGATCCCCTTTCTCTTCTTCATTGCTTTCTTGGCTTGGGGAGCATTATGTTGATTATTCTTGGGAAGTGTCCTAACTTCAACTTGAGGTTGAGATTGGGCTTGAATTGAACTTGTGGATGATTCCCTTGTTGTTTTTAACTCAAGTGCTTTTTCTTTAATGGACAAGATCTTACATGATGTCCTTCAACCTTGCACTTGAAGAAAATAATCTTGGTTGAATTCTTTACTTGGACTTGGTCCTTCTTGTTGTTGCCCTTGGACTTGTTCTTATTATTGGAGTTGAATCCAAGTCCACTTTTATCATTAGGGGATTTATGCACACTCAAAATATTATTGAGTGTGGATTTCCCTTCATGACTCTTTTCCAGATCATTCTTCAAAGAAATGACTTGGGCCTTGAGCTCTTTGATTTCCTCTACATGGTTAGTAGAAATATAAGTACTAGTGAAAGTAGAAGCTTCATTTTTAGAGAAACAAGGTAAAGCGAGTAACCCAACAAAAGGTTTATCAATAGTATGGCTAGATGTATTACTAGGACTAGCACATGGTGATATGTCATTTTGAGTAGAAGTTGTGCTAATGTCCACAAGAGGCTCACATTATGTTACCTTAGTTATACTTGCCTCAAGCTCTAAATTTAGCCCACCATAGAATATTAGAAGATCATTATGAGATCCTGAGAGCATTTCATGACTTTCTTTCAATTTCCTACAATTCCTAGTTAGCAACTCAAGTTGAGATCTTCGATCAACATTGTCCTTTAGGGTAGATGCTTCACAAGGAGTAGAGTTAGTAGCACAAGCATAATTGATGGATTTTTTGTTTTCAAGCTCATAAGATTCAATTTTTGTGTGAGGATACAATTAGTGTGATTGAAGATTCAATCTTCTCCTCGGCTAGCTCTTGCTTAATGAGATTGAATTTCCGAATCCCATCATCAAGATGGTCCTCCAACCCATTGATAGTTTCCAATTTTTTATTAAAGGTTTTAATCACATGTTTGAGACAAGCAACAACCTTATTATTAGCATGAAGAGAAGTACACAAAAAGGTCAACTCACGCAAGATAGCGCTCGTATTCTCGTCACTATCATCAATAGAGGATATATTGGGATTCAAAGTTGGAGATACCTTTAACCCACTTGCCATAAGGCACATGTGACCATGGTAGGATGAAGATGAGGATATTCTTGAATCTTCATTCATGATTGTGTCTCGCTCCATAGAGTGGTTGATTTCCTCTACATTGTTAGATACACAACTGGAGGAAATAGAGGCATTTCGCTCATAGGAACAAGACAAGTCAAGCATATCATCTATACTAGTACTCAAATAATTTCTAGACGATATGCAAGGACTAGAACATCAGGGAATATAGGACCATTATTACAAGAAGTGTTTAAGTCCAAACTCATTTATAGAACAAGAATCATCCATGTAAAGATAAACACCACCATCATCACATATGATTTCTCCACTCACCATGCCATTACCTTATGACTTGTCACATGTAGGTGAAGTGGAAGGAAATGAAATCTCATCACGGATGGAGGTGGAAGAAACTTGGAGCTCTTCATGATGCGAAGGAGAGGAGAGCTCCTCAGATATACCACCGACCTTATGAGAAATGGAACCACCAAATATTTATTTAAGCTTGGTCCACATCTCATGATACGACTTGCACTTTACAATCATCAAAAACAAATTAATTGTGAGGCTCAATGAGAAGATAAGCTCATCAGATAGTTGAGCTTCGAGATGTAAATTTTTCTCATCCTCTAAAGTTAAATTTTGTGGATCCATCGGAGGAAAAAAACCTACATCTAAAAAACTCTCTATATTTGGACACAGGGTCAGAAGATTACAATTCAAGAAATTTCTCCACAAAGTATAATTTGTGCCGTCAAAGATAATTGTGTCATTGTGCACTATACTACTAGCCGACATATTTACACTCTAGGTTGGTGAAGCCTAAACAAGGAGAAAACTTGCTCTGATACTAATTGAAAGGATAGATATGTCACCTAGGGGGTGAATAGGCAAATTCAAAACTATTACGGTTTTGGCTTGATAGAATGTGGAATTAAACTAACGTTTATTTTAAAATCAGAAAACCTAAATACACTAGGCTCAACTAAGGGCACCAACAACAAGTTAAGATAAGCAAGATAACACAAGATATAAGTACTTCAAGCTTGATGGCTATCACAAGGAAAGTAAGCTCGGGTATAGAGATAATCGAGGCACACGGAGATGAAGATGTATTCCTGTGTTCCCTTACAAGTAAGGTAGATCATGTTGGAGAGATGTGGGATTACACAAAGGATTTCCTAATGCCATGAAGGCTCAAATTCTTCTATGAGTCTATCCCATGAAGGAATAGGCCCTTTCCTTATGGCTAGCTTTTCCTCCACTCCAAATATGGTAAGCTCCACAACCACTTCACAAGCTCCACGAAGGAGAAGCCTGGGTCTCTACACAATCTTCCATTAAGAGGACACCACCGAACCAACCACCAATCCAAATAGGAGGTCACCCTCCAAGAGTACCAAGCTCACGGTCTCTCACTCAAACAAATCATAATGGAGAGCTCAACACTTATGCAAGAATGCAAAGCAAGGACACCAAGGGTGCTCAAATCCTTCACTCTCAAATCTTACGAAAGCAACAAGTGCTAGGGAGGAATTAAAGAGGAAGAACAATGGTGGAAATCAACTAATGACTCCAAGATCTAGATCCAATGGGTTCCCCTCACTTAGAGGAGGAATTGGTTGGTAGGGATTATAGATCTTGATATCCTCTTCTAAAGCCCTAAAAAAGATGCAGGAAACATAGGAGGGAAGAGAGAGGAAGCAAGCTCAAAGGGGTAAACAATGGAGGTCAAAAAATGCTCAAGAACCCTAGAACTTTGGGGAAGAAGCCCCCCTTTTACACCCCTTCAAGGGGGGTGACCGTTGGGGTCAAAACGAGCTTGATGGACATGTTTCGGTTGGAAAATTGGTCCTGCTGGATATGGCGCTAGAAATTTCCGGTTGACCCAAAAAGTTCTAGTGTTAGCTGAAACATCATACTGATCAAATATTGGGCGCCAATTCCGGCGCCGCCGAAATTCCAACCGGAACCAAACAGGGCGGACGAAAATGGCGATAACTTTTGCATCCGAACTCGGATTTTAGAAAACTTGGGATTGTTGAAAGATGAGAACAATATCTATCTATTAGAGAGTAGAAAACCCAACCAAAGAGTAAGAGATAAAGAACCAAATAAGGAGAGGTATGAAACCTCCCAAAAGAATAACTAGTAAAACCTCCAAACTTGAAAACACAATAGAAGATGCATACAAATTCTATTTTCGGTGAACTTGGGCTTGTTGAAGAGATATA
The DNA here is from genome assembly GCA_910589775.1 of Avena eriantha. Taxonomy (NCBI): domain Eukaryota; kingdom Viridiplantae; phylum Streptophyta; class Magnoliopsida; order Poales; family Poaceae; genus Avena; species Avena eriantha. The sequence continues at coordinate 502,566,081 of OU342743.1, forward strand.
AACAATCTCAAGAGCCTCACACAGAGAAACACCAATAAGAAACAAAATAGGGAGAAGAAAAGTATGCAAACGATTGAGCTCCCTAAGATGATGTGATTAAGTTACCCAACCGAAAGCCCCTCTTGATACTTAGGCTATATATCCTATAACTTGGTCTCCCAACAACCACCTTGAGACCGGTAAAAGGAAAACCTAGAAAGAACATACCTTTTACTTGTGCATCCCACTTGATCTTGATGATAACACTTCAAGCTTCATTCAAGGCGGAATGCCTCACTTGATCATTGTTGCTTCATGAAGTCTCATAATTTGCTACCCCATACACCACTATGGGATAGCTTCATTAAGGAACATCTTCACAAGTCCATTATGACCAATATGGTCAGCAAGATTCAACCATATGATCTCCTTTTGATGCTGATACCTTCGATCCGGATTACAGATGTAGTGTAGCTTCCTTTTCCCTAGTAGACCTAGGTTATGGAATCCTCGAGAAGCGAATGCGTAGTGAAGTTACTTTAACGGACCTTCGGGAGTTTTAGAATTCCTTTTGTGTTTTTACCGGACCAATAGCTTGCATATTTCTGTTGTTGTCGATGATGGAGAAAGAGGGCCTAGGGCGTTCGGTTTCACCTGTAGCTGTGCAAAACATCTTATGGGAATAAAAGATAGAAACAAAATATGCATGTAATTGTTAGAGCAGGATAAATTATATGGGGGCAGTGCATCCATAATTGCTATTGCCTCCGCAACCACTTATAGAAATAACCTACTAGTCTCATCCATAGAAGAAAGAGAACTAATGATATGCAGAGTGATGTCACCGTTAATCCCAAGTAAATCCCTCACATATAGCCATACTACGCCTTATGTCACTAGGGTTCCCAACCTGCAGATCAGTCATTACTCATACTCCCTATACCTAGCTCAACCCTCGGGGTCTTGGGTACCTAACAAGTCCTTCGATTGAGGCAAGAGAGGATACAATAATCATCATGTCATACGAACTAATACATGATCCCATCTATGATAAATAACATACACAAATGCTACATGGCTAGGTCGAAGCCCTTAGCCCAAGGAGAATTACTCACACATAGAGATGAGATCAATAATCATAAACATTGTATTGAAAATCATAAGATTGATAGCAATAGTCTTACAACGTCGCCAATCGAAGAAGAGATCTACTATTACAAGTGGTGGAATATGGCTATGGAGATGGAGGAGGGTTTTGAGATCTAGAGGCGGCTGGAGATATGTGGCAGAGACTTTTGGCAAGGGTTTGGCTTGTTTTCTCGTCGCCCGTGGCTTCTTTATATAGGGGCCCCTTCACGAAAGTTGTTCTGTTCCACCTAACGGTGGCGGCGCCAACTATACGACCGGAGCTATACGGCCGGAATTTTGCTCCGGTCGTATAGTTGGTTGTTAGAGCGTCTGCCTCCGCTTTACGGCTCCTGGTTTCTTCTGGTTGTTCGAAATACCGTATCTTTGACTTTAATATAGTGATTCCCATCTTCAAACGACATTATCTGCATATGAAAATATAAAATAAAGGATTGCATACCCCTCTGAATATTAGGCATTAGTGGCAGGGTTTAGAGAGATATTTCATCAAAAATATAAATAATATCCAGTTTAAATGTGGACGTAGATAGCTATATTTCAGAGCCATCAACCTCCCCAAGCTTAACCTTGATCGTCCCCGAGAAAGAAAACCAAAATCAAAAAGGAACTCAACATTTAAACTAAAATAACGAGATGGTGATCTTACTCATGATTGGTAGTCTCATGTTTCCTCCACTTCAGAAATCTGAAAAACTTCAGCATAGATAGAGTAATGGCAAGCATATTATATGGGTTTTATGCATCCTTATAGTGCAGCAGAATTATTGTTAACATGGATGATTCAAATGAGTAACCTTTATTCCATGCCATGTAATCAACTCATAGGCTTGCCTTTGAACAATGAAGTATGATCATGTAAATTGAGAGTGTGAGAGTTGTCATGAAAAGCATATACACTAGAGTATCTCAATTCTGCCACATCAATAAATCAAGACTTTTCAAGCACTACTTTTCTATTCATTGTCTTTCAAGAATTTCAGATTTTAAGTAATTAAGAGCATGCCAAAGATTTTTATTAGTTTATTGGGCTGTGATGTACACTCGTGGCATCACTAAGGTTTTTGTTCCTTTTGCATAATGACTACTCATAACAGCTAGAGGAGTGATTCCATCATGATTATAGCTACCCGGGAGTGCCAAGAATCTTACCCACTATAGCATTGCTGCTACAAGTGTTTAATCTACTCATAGCCGAAATCTAGGAGCTTCCTCCATGAAGATCGTTCGTAGGCCAGCGGAGTTGTTGGCATCCCATGAAGTTTGACACGCATAAAGATATATCATTCTTATGATTAACAAGTCAAACTTTGGCATGCTCACAAAAACCACTAAATATTAATTCAATCAAACAAATCCTTTTAAAGAGAGTTATCTAGTCAATCAACATTTTCAGTGGTGTTGAGTGTCTCTAGAAATAAACCTTCAAAACTAAGCACTACAACACCCAAGCCTTCAATTGTGAGACTTTTTATTATTACAATTGTTTAGCAATTTTTAGGCAAGACTTGGTTAATTACGAGAGTTAGAACAGAACGTACCCAATTAAATACCCACGCCAACAAAAATCTTCCTACAATAAAAGGACTCACTCCACCAATATAATATATCAACATTTACTACTAACTAGCATGGGTTTCTCAAACTTCAAAAGTGGGGAGTCATAAGGCATACCTCTCATGTTTGGTTTCACTTCTCTCTTCCTTTTTATTTGCTTCTTGGAAACTCGAAGTCGATCACTCTCCTGCAAACATATGAAAACCTCGAGGCGAAAAGAAAAGAAAGAGGGAAAATAAGGAAAATGGAGAAATATTTTTGTGGTTTTTAAGAGAGGGAGTTTAAAGAATAGAAAATTGGTAACAAAGCTCGGCTAGAAAATCTTGAAAGGAAATTGAAAGAACTAAAAATAAGGTGGTGGGGAGACCAACGTGAGTGCTTATAAACTCAATTAAAAACACAACCTCAAAATAAATAAAAGCAAATGAATGCCAGATAAAGATACATGAGGAAACTTCCCCAAGCTTAGGCTTTTGCAAGCCCTTCAAATCATTGTGGAGGTGGGAAAAAGTCGTTACTCCAGTTTGCGAAATGAGTTGAGAGGTTACTAGTTGATTCTCGGAGGTTCAAAGAGAGGCTATGCATCCTCTCCACAGTCCCTCCAAGTCCTTGGAAATCTTGGTATGTGGCAAACCGGGTTTGTGGCTGCTGCTCTTGGTAAGGAACTTCTTGCTCCTTCTCTTGGTCCTCATCCTCCTCCGGAATCTCCTCCTCGGGATGGTGTTGCTCAACCTGCAAGTCATATAGCAAATGTCCCTCCTTGATAGAGAAAATACCATTAGGCATAGGAGCAGGGTAGAGACGCCCAACTCTAGCAATATGTAGGTAATAAACACGACCTCTCCTAGTGAGCATTCCACAAGCTTTCAAAGTGGAGAAACCAACACGTCGCTCACCTAGCACGGGTTGCAACTCACCTAGGTCGATGCCTAGGGCAGTGGCAAGCACGGTGATGACGCCTCCACCTGTGATTGGTTCTTGGCTTTGGGAGGCTTGGTGCTCAAGTAGCGCACAAGGATGGCGCCCAAGTTGAGTGACAAGTCGCAGTTGATGTAAGCAGCCTTTGCGAGGACTAGGATTTCCTCCTCGTTGAGTCTCGTGAACTCATTACATGCTTGCAAGGTGTTAGCAATAACATAGAACAAATAGAGAATTGCAGGATGTTAAATATTCTTCCCCTTGCTCACTCTAGTTGTGAAACTCATTCCATTATAGTATTGTTCTGGGGTAGGTTCTAAGCCAGTAAAGGATGCGTGTAGGGCATTAACATCATTGTTTGGCAAATTAAAACATGTGCACCATTCATCTAAAGTTAAAGTGTAGTTGTTGTTCATAGGTTAGAAAAAAATAGTGTCCTCTCCTTGACATTGTTTAACGGTGCTACGCAACGAACTTAGAAATTCAATGGTTAAGCGGCGATAAGTAGGCACATCATTGTACACAAAGTTTTGTAGGCCATCTCTATTGCAAAGTAAATTGAAGTCATCATAAATACCGAGTTGGTTCAATATAATGGGGCAAGCCCACTTGGTGGCCTTCACTTCGCGGTTCTTGATCTTATCAAAGAACTCACGTTGGAGCTCATTCCTGAACCGTATCCCCATGTGTTCTTGAGCGACAGCCCGAGAAGCGCTAGCGGTGGCACGAGCATGAGTTTGGCTCCTTGTATTCATCATCTAAAACATTGAACAAAGACAAAAATAAAACTTTTGATCCAACAACAGTGAGTACAACATATTCCTTGTCATAGCACACTAAAGAATCTCCTCAAAATAATAATCTAGGAAAGAGAATCATGGTAATAGGTTCATAGTATGTCTTACGCTAGATTTATAATGACAATAGATCAAAGATGAATTTGCAAAAGGTAATTGGAGGATCGGAGGAGAAACATACCATAGATCACTTGTGCGCGAGGAAATCTAACGAAATTGAGTAGAGATGAAGATCTCTAGAGGTTTTGAGAGAGTTTGGAGGTACAAGAGAGAAAAGGATTGAAGTTTTGGAGTTGGGGTACCTTCCCGTGCGATTTTGTGTTTGGGCGCTGCTGACTCGTGTAATAACGAGCTCGTTGGGGAACCCCAAGAGGAAGGTATGATGAGCACAACAGTAAGTTTCCCTCAGTTATGAAACCAAGGTTATCTAACCAGTAGGAGCAAGGAAAAACCTCCAAGGTGTTGCTAGCTGGCCTTTGGCAGGGCGCACTACCGGTGCTAGCAGCATCATGGAAACCTGCACAACACAACCACAGAACTTTGCCCCCAACTTACAGTGAGGTTGTCAATCTCACCGGTTTTGGTGAAAACAAAGGATTAAACATATTGTGTGGAAGAAAGTAATAGTTTGCAGAAAGTAAACAGAAAGCAGTAAACAGTTGTAGATTGCTGGTAAAAGAAAGGACCGGGGTCCATAGTTCACAAGTGGCTCTCCTGAAGATAGATTACATGTTGGGTGAACAAATTATAGCGGTGCAATTGACAAACATCAATAAAGCATACATGCATATACTAATCATCTTGACTCCTTTGAGATTTGATTGGGCATTACAACATTATACATAGACCGTAATCCAACTGCATCTATGACTTATAATCCACCTTCAGGTTATCATCCGAACCCCCTCTAGTATTAAGTTGCAAGCAAGAGATAATTGCATTACGCGTTGCGTGTAAAGTGAACAATATGATTGTTCTATGAACAAAGGATTGCTATTTTCTCCCTAGTAGCAACAGCACATCTAGTACCTTAGAGATTTATGTCACTTCCCCAGATTACTAGAGGAATGAACCCACTATCGAGCATAACTACTAACTCTTGGAGTTGCTAGCATCTACTTGGCCAAGATATCTACTAACAACGGAAAGCATGCAAGATCACAAATAACAAAGACATGATAGAATCAATAATCAATATGAAATAGCATCTCAATATCCATCGGATCCCCACAAACACAACATGTAGGATTACAAATAGATGATCTTGATCATGAATGGAGCTCACAAGATCTAAACATGATAGCACAAAGGAGAAGAACCGGCCATCTACCTTCTACAACGACCCGTAGTCTGATGAACTACTCACGCATTACACCGGAGGCTTGCATGGTGATGAAGAAGGCCTCTAGGGTGAATTCTCCCCTCCGGCAGGGTGCTGGGAAGAGCTTCAGATCCCTCCCGATCTAGGGATGGAGATGACGGTGGCTACAGACTCTTTCGTGGATTTTTTATCGGGTACTTAGGGTTTCTATATCGGAGGCATCTTATAGGTGAAAGGGGAGGCCCAGGGGGTGCCCTAGGCGACCAGACCACCCCTGGCGCGGGTCAGGCCTGGCCACGCGGCCAGGTGGTGTGGCTGGCCCCTGGCCCCTCTTCGTCTCGTATTCTGGCTCCGTGTTCCCCTCGATGAAAAACTGACTTTGGCTTTTGTCCCGTCCAATTCAGAGAATATTCATTTTCTGACTTTCCTCGAACCAAAAACAGCAGAAAACAGACAGCTGGCATTGTGGCATCTTGATAATAGGTTAGTCCAAGAAAGTGTATAGAAAGTACTCCAAAGTGCGGACAAAATATAAGAAAGTAGATAAAACCAAGCATGGAACATCAAAAATTATAGATACGTTTGCAACGTATGAACATCCCCAAGATGAACTCCTGCTCGTCCTCGAGTAGGTAAGTGATAAAAAGAAAGAATAATTTTTTAGGTGGCATGCACCATCATAAACTTGATCAAAGTATTTGTAAAACATTGATAGATGGGATCATAGTACTTCAACATAGCATGAAAGACAAAGTTCTAACCATAAGACATAGCAACTATGTAGCAACATGAAAAGGCACAAACAAAAAATTCATGAATAACAATGCTTTGCAAGACGTTTGTTTGTTTCACATAAAGAAAACATAGCATAGTGGCATTTGGCTTGTCCCTCATAGAGTAGCAAACATCAATGGATAGGACACCTTCAAAGTTCATAAGAGTGACTAGATACAAATAGTTTAAGAACAAGCAATATCAAAATTATGCATCAATCAACAAGTCTTGGGACAATGCACATAGAACTAAGAATGGCCACTATGCGCTCTCAATAGGTGCATAAAGATAGAAGGTGGAGACTCAACATAAAAGTAAACGAAAGGCCTTCATAGAAGGAAGTAGGGATTCAAGTTTCATAAAGAGCTTCTAAAAATTATGGTACTTATTAGCTTTCAGCTCTCATTGCCCCTATCATAAGCATCTTGAAGTGATTCAGGTTAAAGTGAACAAACTACGGAGTATATGCTTGACAAAGTATAAGTTGGAAATCTCATGTCCCTTGAATATGAGGGCCGCTCCTGATGCTACTCAAGTTAGTTACTAGTAAGTTCTTTTCATAGTAAGTACATGTGTATCATAGAGAACCGCCAACGGGGTACCCCTTGCCTGATGATACGGAAGAATCCCCATATCAAAATGACAAGGCAAACAGACAACGAGCATCTCAGCAATCTTCTTATTTACCATGGGAAATGGTGTTTTTTCCCTCTTTCCTCTTTTCTCATATCTCTTTTTTTCTTTTTCTCTTTTTTCTCAATATCTGACTCTTTTTTTATAAGAAGAATGTTTCATAGACAGCTCATTATGGTTACGCTGCAGGTTTCCACCATGATAGCATGGATTAGACCGGCGGCCCAGGCGTTTCTCTAACACACATACATAACTCCATGGACTTACAAGCTCCCCTTTCATTTCACACCTACGACATCCATAGACAAAAGAGCATGATATCAACTAGGTACAAAGTACAAGTGCAATGTTGAAAGCGTTCCCCATGACAGCATGGTTCTACTAATCCCCAACATATAAGTGCAAGCATATACAACATAGACGACACAATGGTTCAAGTTTATTAAGGGCAAGAAATCTAAAGTGTGCCATCAAGTTCGTGAGAGCTTTAATCACTAGTTTTCCCATAACAAGTTTAATTCAGAAGGTAGATAAAAACATGAATATACTTGGAATAGCAAATGCTAATAGGTAGGTATAGTGGACACTTTGGAATAACTTGCTTTTAGGAGTTGGATGCATGAGTGGAACTCATACTTGGTTATGGAGGCTAGCAAAAGACTAGGAGCGACCAACTAAGCGAGCAATAATGGCCATAATCATGCAGAGCGACAAAACATCATTAATCAAAGCATAGACTGATACTACAAGTCGAAAACTAAAGGATCATAAAGGCTATGGTGACTTGGGATAGTCATAACATGGTGTGAGCATGCGCCAAGTCAACCCAAATAAAGCATCAAAGGAGAATACCACAATATTATGCTTTAATATGCTAAAACAACGCATGATTCCTCAAAGGCACATTAAGTAATCTCAATTGTTTATAACATGTCATGATACAGCAAAGATCACTAAGCATAAAGCCAAAACAATACCAAACATGCCATGACAAAGCATAGGCCACAGTCAAAAACAAGCTCTGTTTACCACTTAAGCATGAACTTTCCTACTCTTTTCCAATCCAAACCAAACTATTTGAAATCCAATGTATGAAAGAGGGGGTCCGACCAATTTATTCAGCAAACTAAGAAAACCAAGGAAACGAAAACCAAAAACAAAAAAGAAAAAGAAGATGCTCCAAGAACAACACAACTGTGCATGAAACAATAAAAATGAAGTGTTTGGAAGAAACCTGGGATTTTTATTGATGAAGAAGGGGATGCCTTGGGCATCCCCAAGCTTTGACGCTTGTACCTCTTGAATATTTCTTGGGGTGACATGGGGTGGCATCCCCAAGCTTGAGCTTTAGTCCATTCTTTATCTCATTACATCATTCTCTCCATACACCTGAAATTTTTCCTTCATACAAAACTTCACACAATCTTTATTAGCAACATTAGTGCACTCAAGATAATAATTCTTTGGGTTCAGTTTCAACACCAATAAAACTTCCATTAAAAGACAATCTACTGTAGCACTTCCCTCAAAAAGCTCAATTCCCTAAAAGAACTCAAAAAGGAACCAACAAGAAGCAAATGCAAATAATGGGAAAAATCTGTCAAAACAGACCAGCAGGTAAAAACCAATTTTTTCGAAGACCTTCTGTTGCTCAAATCAAAAAGTTTTGAACTAAATAAAGTTAGATAACAACCTGGGGCAGAAGCACAAAGTTTCACGCCTCAAAAAGGCGTACAGAGATTTTACACCAATTTTTACGGTGAAGCACAGAAATCTGTTTTGGGACAACAACTTTCCCAATCATTACTTATCTCTCATTAGAGGTTATTCTTGGCACAAAAAGCAAATAAAAATGATAATGAGCGGTTATTACAGAGGTAATAACTTCTAAGACTCATCTAAAACTTTTGGGTATCTCCCAATAAGTACTTTTCTTTAACGCCTTTAAGTTAGGCATAAGAAGCAAGAAAAAGAATCAAGTGTTCTCAAATGAAGAAGCATTAAGAGCAAATTTTGTTTTCATACGAGAGGCAAAATAAATCTTCTCTCTTCTTAGGGAAATGTTCTATACCTTTCTTGAGTGGGAGTTGATATTTAACAGTGCCTTCTTTCATATCAATAATGGCACCAACAGTTCTATGAAAGGGTCTTCCCAAAATAATAGGACAAGAAGCATTGCATTCAACATCTAAAACATAGAAATCAACAGGGACATAGGCATTGTTAACCATAATAAGAACATCATTACTACTCCCCATGAGTTTATTTTTAGCATTATCATCAAGTGGGACATTCAAATAACAATCCTCCAATGGTGGCAAATCAAGCATATCATAAATCCTTCTAGGCATAATAGAAACACTACTATCAAGATCACATAAAGCTTTGAAATAAAAATCATTCACTTTCATATTAATGATGGGTTCCCAACCATCTTCTTGTTTCATAGGAATAGAAGCTTTATGTTTCATCTTTTCTTCTTTAATTTTTATGAGAGCATCAGTAATGTGTTTTGTAAAGGCCATATTCATAGCACTAGCATTAGGACTTTTAGCAAGCTTTTGTAGGAACTTAATAAATTCAGAGATATTGCAACCATCTAGATCAAAATCATAATTATCATATAAATTAGTAGAGCTATTACTAGCCTCAACACTAGTGGTAGTGATAGTATAAACAGTAATGTTTCTAGCAATTTCATCTTCTCTTTCCCACTTAGCATGCAATTCAGCTAATAGTCTAACATTTTCATCAATTCTAACTTGTATGGAATTAGTAGAAACAAAGAGATTATCAATAGTTTCAGGTTTTGCAGCCATTTTATTCAAAGAAGATTGAGCTTCAGCCAATGATGCTATATTTCTTTCAGCATTAGAGAGTTTTTCCTCAATAGTTTTATTGCAAGCAGTTTGTTTACTAATAAAGTCTTTAAGCATAACTTCAAGTTCAGAGGGAGCACTCCTATTATTGTTGTTGGAATTTCCATAAGCATTACCATTGTTGGGAGGATATGGCATATAATTGTTGTTACCAAAATTATTCCTGTAGGCAATGTTGCTAAAATTGTTATTTCTCATAAAGTTCACATCAACTTGCTCTTCTTGAGCAACCAAAGAGGCTAAGGGAACATGATTTGGATCAATATGAGCTTTCCCATTAACAAGCATTGACATAATAACATCAATTTTATCACTCAAGGAGTAGGTTCCTTCAAGAAAATTTACCTTCTTACCTTATGGAGCTCTTTGAGTGTGCCATTCAGAATAGTTAACCATCATATTATCCAGAAGCTTTGTTGCAGCACCCAAAGTAATGGTCATAAAGGTACCTCCAGCAGCAGAATCCAATAGATTTCTTGAAGAATAGTTCAATCATGTCTAAAAGGTTTGGATAATCATCCAAGCAGTCAGTCCATGAGTGGGACAATTCTTTACCAAAGATTTCATTCTTTCCCAAGCTTGAGCAACATGTTCATTATCAGATTGTTTAAACTTCATTATTTCACTTCTCATAGATATAATCTTAGCAGGAGGATAGTATTTTCCAATGAAAGCATCTTTGCATTTAGTCCAAGAATCAATACTATTTCTAGTTAGGGCTTACAACCATTCTTTAGCTTTTCCTCTCAAAGAGAAAGGAAACAATTTAAGCTTAATAATATCTCCATCTATATCCCTATGCTTTTGCATCTCACAAAGTTCAACAAAGTCATTTAGATGAGCAGCAGCATCTTCATTACCAATACCAAAAAATTGTTCTCTCATAACAAGATTGAGTAAAGTAGGTTTAATGTCAAAGAAAGTAGCTTCAGGAATAGGTGGAGCAATAGGTGTGCACATGAAATCATTGTTGTAGCTTCAGGAAAGTAGCTTTAGGTGATAGTGAAGTCACACAACTTAGTGTTTTCAAGAGTAGTCCTTTTTTGTGTTTTTAATAAAGAAAGCAAACTAGTAAAACCAATTTTTTGTGTTTTTGATAAAGAAACAAGCAAACAAAGCAAAAATAAACTAAGCAAAACAAAAATAACAAAGTAAAGAGACTGGTTATGAGGGACTCCCCTTGTGAACATGTCCTTGACTCCCCAGCAACGGCGCCAGAAAAGTACTTGTTGACTCGTGTAATAACGAGCTCATTGGGGAACCCTAAGAGGAAGGTATGATGAGCACAGCAGTAAGTTTCCCTCAGTTATGCAACCAAGGTTATCGAACCAGTAGGAGCAAGGAAAAACCTCCAAGGTGTTGCTAGCTGGCCTTTGGCAGGGCGCACTACCGGTGCTAGCAGCAACGTGGAAACCTGCACAACATAACCACAGAACTTTGCCCCCAACTTATAGTGATGTTGTCAATCTCATCGGTTTGCTGAAAACAAAGGATTAAACGTATTGTGTGGAAGAAAGTAACAGTTTGCAGAAAGTAAATAGAAAGCAGTAAACAATTGTAGATTGATGGTAAAAGAAAGGACCGGGGTCCATAGTTCACTAGTGGTGGCTCTCCTTAAGATAGATGACATGTTGGGTGAACAAATTACAGCGGGGCAATTGACAAACATCGAGAAAGCATACATGCATATACTAATCATCTTGACTCCTTTGAGATTTGATTGGGCATTACAACATTATAAATAGACCGTAATCCAACTGCATCTATGACTAATAATCCACCTTCAGGTTATCATCCAAACCCCCTCTAGTATTAAGTTGCAAGCAACATATAATTGCATTACACATTGCGTGTAAAGTAAACAATATGATTGTTCTATGAACAAAGGATTGTTGTTTTCTCCCTAGTAGCAACAGCACATCTAGTACCTTAGAGATTTATGTCACTTCCCTAGATTACTAGAGGCATGAACCCACTATAGAGCATAAATACTAACTCTTGGAGTTGCTACCATCTACTTGGCCAAGATAGCTACTAACAACGGAAAGCATGCAAGATCACAAATAACAAAGACATGACAGAATCAATAATCAATCTAAAATAGCATCTCAATATCCATCGGATCCCGGCAAACACAACATGTAGGATTACAAATAGATGATCTTTATCATGAACGGAGCTCACAAGATCTAAACATGATAGAACAAAGGAGAAGAACCAGCCATCTAGCTACTACATGGACCCGTAGTCCAAGGATGAACTACTCACACATTACACCGGAGGCTTGCATGGTGATGAGGAAGGCCTCCAGGGTGAATTCTCCCCTCCGGTTGGGTGCCGGGAAGAGCTTCAGATCCCTCCCGATCTAGGGATGGAGATGACGGCGGCTACAGACTCTTTCGTGGATTTTTGATCGGGTACTTAATATTTCTGTATTGGAGGCATCTTATAGGCAAAAGGGGAGGCCGAGAGGGTGCCCTAGGTGGCCAGACCACCCCCTGGCGCGGGCCAGGCCTGGCCGCGTGGCCAGGTGGTGTGGCTAGCCCCTGGCCCCTTCTGGCTCGTATTCTGGCTCTATGTCCCCCTCGGTGAAAAACTGACTTTGGCTTTTGTCCCGTCCAATTCCGAGAATATTCATTTACAGACTTTCCTAGAACCAAAAACAGCAGAAAACAGGCAGCTGGCATTGTGGCATCTTGTTAATAGGTTAGTCCAAGAAAGTGTATAGAAAGTACTCCAATGTGCGGACAAAATATAAGAAAGTAGATAAAACCAAGCATGGAACATCAAAAGAATTTGTACAAAGGCACCAATATCTATACAACCGGAGGTATGTGGCCGAAATTTTTTATTTCCACCGTATAGTTGGTCGTTAAACTCTCTATACATATGAAAGAAAAAATCGATGGCAAAGATATCTATACGACCGGAACTATACGGACGAAATTTTTATTCCCGCTGTATCCATCCAAAAAATCTGTTTATTCGAAAATTACTCATTTTCCTATAACTTAGTGATATACCTTGTTTATGACAGAAAATTGATAGTTAAAATTATCGACCAACAACAACATGTATATAGCAGAATTTTAAGTACTACCGAACTTCTTCTCCTCAAATGGAGTTTTCTAGCACTCTTTATTAAACATAAACTTAAACTAAAAACTTAAAACTTAACTCAAACATTTATTTAACATGGATTTCCTCCCATGGAGCGCTCTTTTACGGTCAATAGCTTGACCTTAACGATACTCACTTGAGCCAGATGAGTGGAACACCCACTCCAAAGTAGTTGATCTTCAAGGTGATGGCCTCCTTCTCGTCATGTTTGGCTTTCTTTTTCCTGGGGAAATGGATAACAAAAGGATCTCGCGAAGGCAATTGCAGCTTCACGTCCCCTTCATGGAGGTAAATTAAAGCCTTTATAGTTCTCAAGAAAGGACGGCCTAGTATGATAGGAGCAATAGTATCTTCAGGCATGTCAACTATAATGAAGTCAATTAGAGCATGATAGGCTTTAATGTAAACAAAAGTGTTCTCCTCAATACCTGCAGCTTGTTTATACGTGGAATTTGCAAGATGTAGTTTTATTTTAGTGATTTCGAAAGAGCTAAGGTTTAGCTTGTTAAAAAGACTCTTTGGGATTGTTGACACGCTTGCACGTAGATCACAAAGTGCAGCTATCTCATTAGTCCCAATCTTAATTTTAATCGTGGGCTCAAATATATCATCTAGTTTAACATGTAACTTTTCAGCGATTTTCTTGTATTCCTCTTCAAGCTCACGTACCGTAATCGCTACTTCATAAACAAAGTGTTGATACATGGCTTCATCGTTACCTTCACTCATAGGAATTTTGACGTTGATCCTCTTTACAAGGTCTTCTATGGTGTAGCTTGGTGAAGGGGCATTGCTATAATGGAGCTCTTCAGGATCCTCCCTTTGGATCATCATCATTTTGAGTTCTTCAACAGGATTGGGTTCAGCTTTACCTGCAAATTTAGCTAGAATGAGAGTTTGACTCTCGGTTATCTTACTTAGATGTGCCTCAACGATCCTCGTTCTTTCTTGGAGGGCCTGCAAATCATTTCTCAAACTAACGGCTTGGTTAGACAATTTACCAAGCATAGCATCATGGTTCTCCATTATTTTAACAAGAATATTGTTTTGTTCATTTTGTGAGTCTATAAAAGACTTAAGTGTTTCTTGGAGACTACCATTACTAGTTCCCATTCGAATAGATTTACACTCTGCAGAGGTTGCACACTTTACCCACACCATCCGGGTACACTACCCTGATCTACACCGATCGTGAGTCGAGTAGCTGATCAAGACTCTCCGGATGCCCACTTCAATATAAGTGCCTACCCTATGAGTGTTACTCCCCTCAAAACCGGGACGTCGGGTACCGAGGACCAACTGGAGCGCATTTTACACTCTACACAGTGGGCGCTTTCAATGAGGGGCTCATATTAACGGCTGGCTGCCAACAGACAGTTCGTTCCTTCTCCAGGTCGATGTCCCACATGGACCTTTAAGGGAGAAGGCCCAGCCTCCGAGGATCGCGATCCCCTGTAGTAGTTGCGAGGCAGCTTATACCAGAATAGACAAGCATCAAATCCAGCCATGTCCCATTCCAGAGTAATGTGGTTGCACATGGTTAATTGTTCTAGCAAATCTGCAAAGAACCGGGTGCGTTTTCGTAAACCTTTTTCCTCCATCTTTCCTTCAGCATTTTATAAAACAAAACCTTTTTCTTTCTCAACATCTCTTGGGAGGTCCCACCTCACCAAGGTTTATCATAAAACTTTTGGTAGAACTTTTTTGGGGGTCTTCCCATCCTCTAGTTTTGCTTCGGCTAAAAGGGGGTCTCCAAGGGGGTACGGTGTAATACACCATCTATCATACTAGATTTAAATAGGTGTCATCAAGAGGGTTATACTTAATAGTACAAAAGCGTAATGGTTTGGAGAAGCCAAGCCACTACCAGAGATAACTCATCATATAATAAAACAATGCAGTTTCATAAAAGGTAGATAAAACATGCATAAGTAAAACAGTAGGACAAGGATAATGGGCAAGAAGGTGGCTTGCCTGAGATCAGCAATATGGCATAATTGTCCCTGGACTTCTTCTTAGAATACCCTATAATATACAATAATAACCATCTTCTTCTGATCTCCGAGATAATCGCAGCTATCGTCGTCAGGGATCACACATTCAAACAAGCAAGAGCACAATCAACACAAGGCATACAAGTGGACATTTACACAGCAAGAAAGCGGACACCACAAGTATAATATTCAGTAGATTTTGAGTAGTTGAGTTTAGAACCATTGCAAAAACCCTAATTATAGTGGTGGGATTTCCTTTATTCGGCAAATGGTCAAAACCACTAATGAAGGGGTTTGGGACCAAGACCTGGGTAAGTATGGTATCAAAGTGTAACCATAATACCATCAGGTAGGTTTTGACAAATCAAGACCAACAAAAGTGGTATCAAGATTTTATCACTTTTCTTTAAATTCTTATGAATATTCTTGTGAAATAAACTCTAGTTTTAGGAGATAATTCACTAGAAAAGTTCTGGAGCTCCAAAAATTTATTCCTTGGATGGTTAGGTGGGGATTGATGTACTTGTTCCCTGACAATTGAAATCAGTTCAAAATAATTACCATAATGCCCTTGGGAAATTCCCAAAGTCAGTTATGTAGTGTATTTGTCTTTTTAACCAGATTTACTTTACAGGTCCAAAAGGTATGCGACTAAGGTCATTGGATAGGCATTGAAAGTAACTTCCATTATAAATTGGAATCACCGATTTTGGAGTTTCTATGCTCCTAAAATGATTTATCTAGTGAATATACCACATACATATGTATTTAATTCATTCAAAATCTACATAGGATCAATAAATAGTGGTATCCTAGGTTTTGATATGTAATGTAACATCCCATTTTTCTACATCCATGTTTGTTGAGGGTTGGGAAGCTAGAAAGTAGGGGGAAGTAAAAAAAGTTTACTTGTGTGCTTATATGCCTAGCTTATTTAGAATTGTTTGATCACTTGTGTTGTTTTAGTAACCCTGTTTGCTAGTCTACATGCTTCTGTGACCACCAAGGGTTCACCCACCCATAAATTGGGTAAGTCTAGGAAAGCCAATTCTCCTCCAAATTTGGAGCCATGGTTTGAGTAAATCCTTCACCTTCCCTACCATGCAAGAGTACCAAGTGGTACTAGGCTACTAGTACCTGTGAACCACCCCTTAGTCTTTGTAAAACCCCTAGCCCTAGCCTCTTGCATGTAGGTGCTTCCCTCTCTAGTGATCACTTAAGGAATGACACCCTTATTTTTATTCCAAGTTTGGTTGGTCCTTGTGAGCCTCTGGCTGTGATCCAAGGATCAACCATGGCCTAAGCTTGATCACCAAGTCACCCTCTACCACCCTGAACCCTTCCCTCTGCCATTGGTGGCCCTAACGCGATATGGCAAGCCCCCAAAGTGGCCACCTCACTAACACTCATCAAGATCACCCCAAAACCCACCTTCCTCTTCCTTGCTCGTGCCACTCTCTCTCACTGGCCTTGGCCCGCTGCTGCACCACCCCAACTACCACCGTGCACCACCCCCAGCCCGCACACACGCTCTAACACACTACAAAGAGGAGGGACACGAGAGATCATGCAAGACCTTGCTCACCTCAAAAACTAGCAACCCCCTACCTCTCTCCTATCCCATCTGGCCCCACCACGGACAGCTCCTCTCCCTAGGCGCTCCCTCCACCCTTACCCCTCTCTCTCCCGCGCGTGCAGCCACCCCCAACCCACGGCGTCCACCTCAGACGACTACCCCCGGTCCCGTTCCCTCTTCTCCCTCTCGGTGCAAAACCGCGCAGTGGACAGAGGAGAACCCTACTCCTCCCTACCCCTCCTACTTCCCCCAGGCCCTAGCCGCGCGGACAGCATGCTGCCGCTCTGTGCTGTCCCGTCGAACAGCTTCCCTGCACCACGCACCGGCCGCCCCCTCTCGCTGTCTAGTAGGCCCAGCCAGCCCACTTGGGTAAGACCGTCCCTAGGTCACCCCCATGGCGTCGCCACCGTCCCTCCTGGCCAATCCCCAGCCCCCAGCGTGATCCCACCACCTCGTCGTGCACCCGGTGCACCACCTCTGGCCCTGCCCCTTTAAAAGCTCTCCTACCCCTCACACGCTCCTCCCACTCTTCATTTCCACCCAGAGCTCCACAGCGCCACCCTAGAGCAGAGGCAGAGCCTCTTGCTCTCTCCCTCTCTCTCTACCATTCCACCCCGCCTCGGTGCCGACGACGAACGGGAAGGTTCTCCCCTCCCCGCTCTACCTCTCCTCCATGCACCCCTCCCACGGCACTCCTCTCCCTAAACCGGCCCTAATCCCCCTCTCCTCTGGCTTTTCTGGCACGCCGGAGCTGCGTGGAGGCCGACGGACCCGAGCCGTGCCGCTGCTGTCGCGATCCATCCAGACGACTAGTGCCGTTGTGTCGTACCTCCTTCGATGCCCCTCCCTCGACCGCTTTGAAACACACCGTCGACGACCCCTCTCCGCCCCTAGGTGAGCCACCCCAAGCCTTCCCGTGCCATCTAGGGTTAGCTCGCCGGAGTTCTCGATCTGGGGAGAAGACGCGCTGCGGGCCGTCGATCTGGATTTTAATCCAACGGCCAGCATCGCCAGATACCCCTTCGCCTCGCTGTGCCTATGACACGCGGGCCCCGCTGCGGGATTTAAATCCCCAGCACCCCGCATAGGCCACCGTGTACGCGGGCCGGCCCAGCTCCGTAGCGGGCCGCGACCCAGCCTCTGCACTGCCCCTTTTCTTTTCTTTTTAGGACATTTTAATTCCCAGAAACTTGTTCTATAGCTTGAATTCCACTAATAAAATCTATGTAGTATTCTGGCTTCATTCCAATTTTGTCGAATAACCCTGGTATTTTACTAGTGCATGTCCTTGGTAGCTAGTCCAAAGCTTGTCTGTATTTTTACTGAGAATTTATGTGGTAAATAGTGTCTGTTTAGAGTAATAAATTCATGGTTTCATTCTAGAGCTCAAAAAAATGTGAAACCAAGTCCCAGGATTTTCCCTTGCATTTGCCTTCTATGGAAAACTAGAATCATCCTTTTTGGATGTATGAGGCCTTTATTCTTATTTTTACGAGTTATGGACAGCGGGTTCTTGTTTATTTTCCAGAGGTAGTTGTGAAGCTAATTTTGGGATGAAACCAACTCCTAGAGTTAGGCCTCTGTACATACTAGTATTTCCTGGAAGGGCATAATTTTTGGCTTGGTAGTTTTGCACTGGTGATTTTAGCCCAAGTTTCTGCTCTGTTTCTAGTATTTTATTTATTAAAAATAAACCTTTTTTGATAAAATTGTGAAACCAGTGGGGTTAGCTTGGTTTCCTCTGTAGCTACTCAGTTATGTATTTTGTGGTCAACTTTCACAAACTTATATTGGTTGAAATATCTGCTTGAGTGCTAATATAGTCCTAACCACAAAAACCACCATTTAGGTTTGATGAAACCTTTTTGATTGTTTTCAATGGCCTAGGATTGCTAGAGTCAGTAGCTACTACCATGTGGTTGGATTGGTTCAGTTGCGCAATTGTTCTGTACTGATTTCATTGTTTGTGCCTTGGGTGATGCTTGGTATAGTGGTTTGCTTATAATTTCCCTTTTTGGCGATAGATACGAACAAGGACGAATTTGAGGAAGGTAATTGGGAGGATTTTGAAGAAGAGGACTAGGAACAAGCTGCCAACCAAGGCAAGCCACCTACAAGTTCATGAGACTTGTCCCATCTTTATTTCCATGCACCTTATTTTACTTATATTACTACTGCATTGGTTTTACTCGCTAAATTATTAATATGGTATTAGTTTGGCTCCACCAAACTTATGCCTAGGGTACTGTCTAAGTAGTCCCCCTTGGACCTCCTACTCCTATCCTAGTAGTTCAGGTGGTCTAATATACCACAACCCCTTGGAAACCCCGATTTAGCCTAACAAAAACTCTAGGTTGGGAACCCAAAGGCAGGGATGGTTTTATAAAAAGTTTTTGACAGAAAACCAAGGCAAGTGGGACTTGTCGAGGAATTTTTAAAATGTTTTGGTATTCATGCCACTGGTGGAGGCACCAAAGTTGAAGAAGGAGGAAAAAATATTTTTGAAAACGCACCTGGTTCTTTGCAGTCTAGCTATAACAACTTAAACCTGTGCAACCACACTACTCCTATATGGGAAGGGGCTTGACCCGAAAGTGGTTCTCTCTGATACCGGTACCTCGCAACTACTACAGGGGATCGGGGATCCCTGGAGGGTGGGCCTTCTCCGATAAAGGTGGGACTTGGAGAAGGAACGAAGGGTCGGCAGGCCTCCACGCGTTACTATGGGCCCCTCATTGAAAGTGCACACTCTCGAGGAGTGGAAAAGGCGCTCCGGTTGGTCCTCGCTCGACGTCCCGGTTTTGAGGGGAATAACACCCATAGGGTAGGTGCTGGTGTTAAGAGGGGATTATCCCGAAGGTCTCGTCCAGTTATCCGAAACCTGCATACTGATGTATGACGATCCACGACAGTTCGTGGCGGATGTATCGGATCTTGTGGGTAAAGTGTACAACCTCTGAAGAGGATAAAAATCTATTCGAATAGCCATGTCCGCGGTTAAGGACGGGTTGGACAAACTTCTGTAGAGCGGTGCTGGTTTTGGTTTATAAAAAGGTTTTATAAAAAGAGATTCGACCATGGGATGGTCGAAGGGCAAGGAGGATGGGCCATGGGATGGTAGGACCTAGATGAAGTACTGGTCATGAGATGACCACAGTGGAAGTGAATAACAGGGTTGACCCCAGCCTAGTATTTTCAAGTTTTACCAACTAATTTTACCCTAGAAAGGTTTTTGGCAAACAACAAGTGGTAGGGTTAAGATTATACTTCTAAGAGATTTCTCAAATAGCCACTTTGGAGCCATCCTATCTACAACCATATTGCATACTCTTTGTACTTCTTGTATGGTGGTTTGCGAGTACATTCGAAGTACTCACTGGCAATGTTCCATGGCTATCAACTTGGTCAGACTATGAGCAGGATGAAGAGGACAACGGAGGGTACGGTGACGACTTCGCGAACTAGGGCGTTTCTCCGAGTCAGGCACCTGTTGGGCTATGGCTTGACTCGGGTCCTTCGCGCTAATTAGTACCACTGCTATTATCTATTTGTACCCATGGATGCAAGGTTGTAAGACTATTATTGTAAGACTTATTGTATCGTACTGTAATGGATGTGTGTACTTTTATATCATGTTGGTTATGCTCCACGATGCATTGATCATGGGATCGTGGTGGTTGGCATAATTTGGTGATCCCGGGTGAAAATCCGGGGTCGCCACATGTAATGACATAACTCATCACTGGGAGTTGGAATTAGGTCTAGAAATTTCATTTATTGGCCTAGAGAATTTTCCAAAGACAGAATAGAATTGATTTTGTCATTTTTATTTCTTCAGGCCTATAGCTCCACTTGGCTTGAGATAAAGTCTACTAGATAGTTTTATTAACTACCTTCCACAGAAACTAGGATTCATCCCATTTGGGTGTGTAAAACTTACTGAGAAATTTATTTAATGCAAAGGATACATTTGTGCAGATTAAATCCCAGAAAACTATAAAAAAAATTGACTGGGGTTTGTTCTGGAGGTTACTAAAAACATGTGGTAACATGTAGGAATATAGATTTGTCCAGGTTCTGGTATTTTATTATTTTTATTTGCAATTAACCTCTTAATCAAAATACTGATCTGGATAAATAGGGATTTAAAAATAAAAGGAAATCAGAAGCATTAGGGATGTATTGGCGCGGATGTTGGCCTCACGGGGAGATCCGGCGCACCCGGGTCTAGTTGTGAGCGAGGGAGCGTGCGGCTCGCGTTTGAAATCCGGACGCGTGGGGCCCGTTGGTCAGTGGGAGTGGCGTCGAAGAGGTAAGGAGCTCTGGAGGTTGTAGGATTAATAAGCGATCTACAGCCCTACTTCTTCTCCTTCCTCTGGCCAGGGAACGAACAGGGAGAAACCCTAGTGGGGCTAGGCATACCTGGGGAGCTCACCTGGGAAGGGGAGAGGCGTTGGCGAGGGTGCAGGATGACGTGGAGCTCCATGGGGGTCACAACGATGGGCAGCAGCAGCCGTTTCCTCAACGGGAATGGGTTCGCGCATGGACAACCAAGAGAAGCTCGACGGAGCTCGACGGCGTCACCTGTTGGGCCAGTCCAAGGCAAGGAATGAGAGGGGATTAGAGAGAGCATATCCAGACTAGTTCAGGAGGGTAGCATGCAGAGGGGAAGGTGTAGAACGGAGAGTACCACGAGCAGATCTTGTAGAAGGCCGAGGTGTCTTCTCTCCTTTCTGCTGGCTAGGACCGAGCATGAGGAGAGGATAGTGGTGCTCTGGGGTGTATCTAGGGAGGTGTGGGAGCGAATGAGGGCTGAAGAAGAGGCAGGGGGCCTCTGCCCTATTTAACTCGAGGGGGAGGGTGTATGGTGCACCGAGTGCACAAAGGGCTAGGGCTGGGTCCAGGGGCTTCCCATTGGGTGTTATGGGCGGTGATGGTCGTGTGAGGGTCCTCTGGGCGGCCTGTTCAAGGGCAATAAATCTGAGAGAGGGGAGGGACCTCTCTCTCGCAGCTTTGGCCATAGCAAGGAAATGGAGAGGGGAGGGTTAGGGTACTCCCATAGGGGGAGAGGGGAGGTGGAGACAGTGGCGTGGGCCCTAGTGCTCGACCAAAGATGACCAGCGGACATGTGCTGGCTGTTGTGGCATTACTGGCACAAGATTTGGAGTATCTTCTTATATTTCTCTCTCACGCTACCAACATAAGGGACAAAAGAGGGGTGGCTACAGTAGCTTTGCTACAGTGAACGACCATAAGGGGTGTGAGTTGAGCTGGGGAGGAGTGGTTTACAAGGTTTGATGAGATATGGCTGGGTCTCGCTCAATGGTTTGGTTAGTTTGCCAAAATTTGATGAAAAGATAGCTATGAGGGAAGTTTGATAAAGTGCATGTGGAAAGGTGAGAATATGGTACTGGTAGGTAGATGAGGTCAAGTTACCTCTATAGGAATTGTTTTAGATTTTTCTAAGGATTTAAAGTCCACTTAAAATTATTTATTCGATAAGTGCAGAAGTAGTTTCTAGAAGATCATTTCATATTTTTACATTGGAAAAGTTTTGTTTTTTATGTGGTATGATTCTAAATATGTAAAACCATTATTATTCCATTTCTGCCATTTAAGAAAATAGGCAAAAAGAAATAATGAAAGTCTTCAAAAATATTTATTTTTGAGGTGGGAAGATAGAGTATGACATATGGATATCAATTGAGCCAAAATTTGGAGAGGTGTTTTGGCAAAAACTAAACTTTCCTTTATGGAAGAGGTTTTGGAGGTTTTGCCTATTAAAGGAATTAAATAGTTTTGGTCCATAATAAATATGGATAACTATAGATAAATCTTGATGATCAAGGTATATGATGTAGAAAAGGTGTAGCAATCATTTGCAACCTTGGGATTTGAGAACCAAAGGTGATTTTTGGGGAACAACTAGAGATTAAGGATCTAGGGTAAGATTGTTTTCATGCCACCAAAACCTTGTTGTATCTTGGAGCTCGAGGCTCCCCTTGGGGCATGGAATGGATGGATGGATAGACCAAGTGATGTACCTCAAAATGGTATAGAGGTTTGAGCTTGATCTTGCTTGAGGTTTCCAAGAAAAGATTTCAAACTATAAGCCTACCAAAACAGATTATCAACTAGCCTGCAAAACTAGGTGGGTTTAAGAAGCACAAGGATCCAATTGGAACAAGTGAAGTAGATGTTGATAGACCTATGTGATTAGAACACAACAATGCAAAGAGTTGGTCTAGAGAAGGTGGGATGGTGGTGTGAGCTTCTATCAAAGTAGGCATGTTGACTAGATTTGCAGGAATAGTTATTTTCTTGCCTGCAAAACCATCAAGAACAAGGGGGTTGGAGGATGATCTAAACAGGGGAAAGATTGGGCCTTGGTAGTCCTTAGGATGGTTAACAATATGGTTCAAGTGCATTACCAAAAATGCACAAGGGGTGAGAAAGGGAGACATCCAAAAAGGTGATGTTGAAACAGATTCCAGACTTAGCCAGATTTGGCAGATTTAGGGTTTTTGACTAGAATGTGGGTGGTGATGATTTTGATGGGTTGCAAGGTACCAAAGCATCATTAAGTGGATGATGTTGAAGTTTAGATTGAGTAGGAAGCATAGTTGCTTGATACTGGTCTTCATTGACTTGGAAGCTTCTAGAATTAGATCACTTCAGAGCTGATCTGGTTAAGGGTTTTATATGATCACCTAGTATCTAGAGATTAGATCCAGCTTGTATTCTTTCTTAGGGTTTGGTGATTTTAGAGTATATTGATCCTAGTGGATGAGCTCCTATAGTAGCTCATACTACTTCTAAGCAATCAAGTCAAACAGCAGATCTAGGCAACTCATCTTATGAACAAATCAACTACTACTAGAGTTACCATCAAGCTTAGCTTGAGGTAAGGATGGGAAATTTTGAAAGGTTGGAGTTTGAGTAAGGTAAGAGTCCTTGGTATCCCTACCAAGAGTAGAATTCAAATGTTTTATACAAGGATTTGAGAATCCTAGAGGTAAGAGTAGTTGAAGGTTCTGTCTTGAAAAACATAAGGAGATTATATTATATATCGCTCCGTAGTTTTGTCAATAGAAGCTACTAAAATAGTTTTGGTTACATAAGCATCTTGGCTCATGTTTCGAAATGCCAGAACATTTGAGAATATGTAAAATGAGCCAGGATAGTTTTGTTAAATAGCCTTTTGACAACTGATGTTGAGGTAAGGAGTATATCATAAGCTATACAATCAGAAGCATAAGCATAGACAATCAACAAGCAAACACTGCAACACTTAACAAGAAAAAGTGTTTGTTCCCCCTGATTTTTGCATTCTGGACAACTAGTCAGGGTTGCTGAAATTGGGATGTTACAATATAAAAGAAAGGATTGCATACCCCTCTGAATATTAGGCATTAGTGGCAGGGTTTAGAGAGATATTTCATCAAAAATATGAATAATATCCATTTTAAATATGAACGTAGATGGCTATATTTCAGAGCCATCAGATGCCTATATTGAACTTGCACTTCTCAATCTTGATGACGATCACCACTTGATGTCTTCCTCTCATGAGCTATATGAATCTTCACTTTTGAAGCATGCGCATGGAAAGATACCTATCCTATATATAAAACACAAAGGCACTAATATAATGGGTTAGTTCATGAAGCATAATTGACAATGCTTACCATACCACAAGATTCATGTGGTACATTATTTATGCTTCATGTGTTGACAAACTTGAATTCACTCCACTCTTTGTATTGGTCAACCATGTATCTTCTCGTGCTTCATCTCAATATATTGAGGTACATAAAGAAATCTTTATTTGATTACATACTCTAAATCTTAGTCAACCATAGCTCAACTTATGAGGCTATCATGACACCAACTTAGAGCCATATCTTGAATTCTTCTATTGAGATCATACTCTCAAGATCTTGATCATATCATATTATTCTCTTCAAGTCGATGATCTTGGTGCCAATACTCAAGGTATATCTTTATCTTCATGGCATCCATACTTGAATCCAACACATGGACTACAAGCATGACCTATGGAATATTCCTTCATATAAAACTCAATGAAAACATTAGTCCATTGTCACATCCCAAGATTTTAGAAATTGGGAGTAGGATTATTTCTGCATTTGCATGTCATTCATGAGCATTGCATTGCATCATGGCATTATGAATAGTTTTCAATTTTAAATAATGAACTAAAAACCCTAAATGTTATGTGTTACTTTATTCCTAAAGGGAATTAAAATGGATTATTAAAACCCACTATTGGTAAGATACCAAATATTGCTAAATATTAGCATGATATTATAAATCTAATATTTGAAAATTTTAGAAATAAGTTCGAACTTGTTTGGAGTTCAAATGATAAAGATATGATGAAAATAAATAAACAGAAAATGGAAAAAAGAAAAAGAACAAAAAAACTAAACCTACCAGCCGAACCACCCTGGCCCGGCCCACCTAGCCCTGCCCTACCTACCGCGCATCCCCTCCCCGTGCAGCGTGCAGCCGTCGATGGGCCAGCCCAAAGTAACCGCCAGCCGCCAGCCCGCTACCTTCCTCGCGCCGCTGACACGCCAACCCCACCCATCCGTCTCCTAGCTCACGCCAGAGACCACTATGAGCACGCCTCCCCTCCAACCCAAACATAGTCTGAGCTGAACCCGCATCGCCCTTGCCCCTCCTCCATGCAATGACGTGGATAAATAGCCCCCCACCCCTCATCTCGATCCCCTCCTGATTCACGAACCCTAGCCGTCGTAGAAGCTCGGGACGATCTCGTCGGAATTCCGCCACCGCCAGCGTTCCAGGTCGAGCACGAGGTCAACACCTCCGCCGCCCCTGACCTCCCTTCTTACTATGGTCCTCTTCCCCGCCCTTGCTGCTTTTCCTCTGACCCATTCTCCCCTTGCATAGAGCACCATCGCAGCCACCCGACCTCGCTGGAGCACCGTCGCCGCCACACGCCTCTGTCGCCCTAGAAGCGGAACACGCTGCCGAGCCCTCCATCGACCTCGCCTCACTCGCCCGGTCCTCGTCCGCTATATCCTCGCGCCAAAAGGTCACCTGAGCGCCGCCACCTAATCGCCCCACTGTCGTTCATCATCGCCAGGCCAGCCAGCTCGGAAGGATCCGTTCCAAGCCGTCGGATACGATCCTGACGGCCAAGATTAGATCAATCACGTGAAGGGGTACCGTCCAGTCAGGTGCCACCACATGGCCGTCCTTGTCATCCTGCTCCATCATCTCCACGTCAACACCCTGGCCCAATTAACATACCATCCAGTGGCATATTCCCAGGTAATATTCCCTTTTAATTGGAATGTATTTCAAATAGCCAGAAAATTACCTAAACTTGCAAAATTCATAATAAAATATATGTATATCAAAAAATAGCATATAATATATCAATGGATTGAGAAATTTGTGTAGAATATTAATATGAGATTAGATATAACTTTATAGTATATGTCTACTGTAATAATTTAAATAGTTTTAATGGCCTTTTAGAGTATTAAATTATTTATAGATTAGAGAAATATGAATAATATGTCCCTGCATTCACAATCTTGTGTAAATTACAGATCAGTTTTAGATTTAATTTTAGACAGATAAAACTATTTAAGTGAATTAAACTCTACTAAATACAAATTAAAGCATATAAAAAGATCTACAACTTTGATTAAGGTGAATCCAGTTTCTACTAGTTCATATTAGTGTCCTCTATCCACTAAACCCCAGAAATAAAATTAATTCGATAGTTAGCACATATGTGGTATTAAATCTACTCAAATCTCTCTAATAGAAATCAATAATTAATAATAAATACTCTATTGCATTAATTGATTCCTACATGCATCATGCGATCTAATAGTGTTCAGATAACTAATTACAACTATTGTGACATATTAAATTGTCATGCATGCATTTGTGCATTTGTGCATTTGTTTATGTTGTGTGTGATTGTTTATGAGTATGTAATTGTTTAATCGATAGATTGCGAGGAGTGCAACGTCTGTGATTGTAATGAGTGTTTGAACAACTCCAACAACTATCAAGGCAAGTAGATGTTATTTCTGTCATGATATTGTCCTACTATTTTCAATGCATATGTAGTGTATTTTCTAGATACATGTGTAGGAAAGGACTATTGCTATGTTATGTCCTATGTACATTGGTAGGAATCTCCTATAGTTGAACCACCGTATGTCTAAATGTGCTTAGCTATGCTATGATAGATGAGGGTTGGGCTACATCATGGTAGTTGTTCTACAGGTGTGGTTTTTTGAAAACTAAATAAACAACTTAATTAATGAATCTCCTAGGTGTAAGAGGATTGAATTTTTTTTTGGTGGTATCAATGAGAAAAGGCACCCAGGTATCTACAGAAAATGATTGGTTTATTTATTTGGTAGCTTACGTGTACAACCATGTGTCAGTAAGAAATGGATGGCTGGTTGGACTTAGTAGGTTGTGGTGACTCGAACCCACGTAGCCAGAGATGTAGATCTTTGATAGGTTGGAACGGTGTGTGTCGAGTTTGGAGAGCTACTTCCCGAATGGTCTCTTCTTGTACTTATCCCTATCATAACACAATATGAGTGTGATGGTACGAGCGGGTAGGCCAGGTCACATGGTAAAGTGTACAAACCCCTGCAGGGTGTCTAATGTAAGTGCTTAGCCGTGTCCTCGGTTATGGAAAAATTGAGTTGCTAGATATTAAGGTTATGACATGTTTCTTGCCAAATAAGCATGTAGTTGCTAGGTGTATTGTCTCCCTATTTAGGTCTACTTGCCATACATGTAAAGTATTGACCCTTTGTGGCTGCAACGTTTCATGTTGTAGGATATTCTAATTCCGAGTGATCGACTAGGTTGCGGTACTCCACTCAACATTTGTTCGCTTGTGGGCAATCTGAAGAACGTAGGAGTTATTTATTTATGTTTGATACTTGAATAAATTTGTGCTAGCCTTCGTACTAAGCATTATTGTAATAATTGAATACTCCGGATCATTTTGTTATTTATGATGCACATATACTTACTTTGTTATTCATCTATGTTCTATGTAAGCCAATGAACCGATCCAGGGATTGACATGTTGCATACAAGCTACAGTCTTTTTAGGCTGCAGTGTTACAGATGGTATCAGAGCCATGTGTTGACTATAGGATCATGACCTAGGATTGGATTAGGAAATTATCTAAACATATTCTATCACTTCAATTCTCATACTCTTCCCTTTTAAACTAGTAGATGAACACCATCAATGAATCTATCAGGAAGGGACCAGTGATGACCATGATCCTAGAGTGTGACAAGGAGTTCCCGAAAGCACCGAAGAATATCATGTTAAGCATGGGACTCGAAGGAGATGCAGTGTACAAGGTATTTCCCGTGATGGATGAAGGTCAAGAATATTGGTGGGTATAACTCCATCTGTACAAGAGCAAGGAGGATGACCCCAAGACAATGGGACACTGGATGTTCACCAACTTGGAACTTCATACATCATTCTTTGACTCAGCAAGATGTGTTGCATGGGAAGCTATTGAAGAACTTGGAGAAAGACTTAGGTGGAGACTATATAACATCCAAGAAGATCTCAAGGAGGAGGAGAAGAAGAAGACACATGACCTTGAGTCTACTGAAAGCCAGCTTAAGAGAGATGGCATAGACATGATCATGGAGTTATCCGATCAAGATGCTCAGAGTGCTACATTGAAGAAGCAAGAACCACCAACATCAAACACTATCCCGAGGAGGAGCAACATCCAAGAATAGTTAGATGATGTCCCCATATAGTCTTCGATAGGAACTCGTTCAGTTCTAGCTTTCAGTAATACCAAACATTGTAATGGTTAGTTTACTTTGATTAGGATATGTTATTTTGATACCAAAAAGTTCAAGGGGTTTTTGTGAGATATGATAATGAATTAATAAAATTTAGACATCAAAATTTGTGGTAATTTTTGCTGTCGTTTTCTGCCTGACACATTTTACTGCGCGGTTTTTTATATTTTATTGGTAACTCGGATTAAGCTCAATTCTAGGATCTGCTCCTAAACTTGCCAATCTACCAGCACCAAAATTGGCTAAACTTCTCGACATGTTTAAGGTGCCCAAAAAAATCGTGAATACAACAGTAGTATTAGGATTTTGTCCTTTACTTCAATAATTGTAGGATCACCCCCAAACGAATTATGGACTAAAGAAAGTAATATGTAGATAGTATACTACTAAATAAAACTTCTGGAACATAAAACAAAAGTATTTTGGCTTGAGTTTTGTTTGTGATGATTGTTTGCTTGTGCGCCTATTGTTTGCTTTATATAGTTAGGGATAGTAATACTTCTCTAACCCTTCTATTTATAACTCATCTATGCTACCCCAACAGATGCCTCCCCATTGCTAGCCCGACGAGATTGCTCAGCTTATTGCAGGACAAGCATAGTTGGCTCAAGTGATGATCCAATTCATGGCAAGCCAGAACAACAACAACAATAACAACAGCAACACCAACACCAACAGCAATAGCAACAACAACAACAACAACAACAACAACAACAACAACAACAATAGCAACAGCAACAGCAGCAACAACAACAGCAACAGAAACAACAACAACAACAGCAACAGCAACAGCAACAGCAACAACAACAACAACAATAATAATAATAATAACAACAATAACAACAAGAACAACAATAGCAGCAACAACAACAACCACAACAACAACAACAACAACTAGATGCTCTCACCAGGTTTCTAAGTTTGAGGCCAGCTAAGTTCTCCACTCCACCTAGATCTATAATTTCTCTTGAATGGCTACGTTATGTGAACAATGACTTGGTGACTGTTGGTTGCACTGATGCGGAAAAAGTGAGGTTTGCTTCTCACTTACTAGAGGGACCAGTTGCTTCTTGGTGGGACACATTCCAGATCACACACCCACTAGATATTGTTACTTGGGCCATGTTTGAGGAAGGTTTCAAGACCAACCATGTCTCTTCATGGGTCCTGAGCCTGAAGAGGAAGGAGTTTTGCAACCTGCGCCAAACTAATCGCACGGTGGTGGATTACATAGATCAGTTCAACAATCTATCTTGCTATGCACCTGAAGATGTTGACACTGATGACAAGCGGAGAGAGAGGTTCCTGGATGGCCTCAGCGATGAGCTCTAACTTCAATTGTTAGTTGTATACTGCCCTACTTTCTAGGAACTGATGGACAAGGCCAGAATTCTTGAAGGGAAGCAGAAGAAAGTGGATAAACGCAAGAGGAAGTACCATGATCACAATTCAGGATCACACCATAAGCATACCTTCCATGATGGTAATGGAAACTCTAGACATCACAAGCATGGAGGCAATGGACACAACCACAATGGAGTCAATGGCCATCACTGCAATGGAAATCGAGATCTCAGCAACGTGGAATGCTTCAAGTGCAAGAATATGGGACATTATGCTAATAATTGTCCAGAGGAAAATGATGTAGCCAAGCCAAATTCATCAACTGATAAGGCAACCGTGAACCATGTGAACATCAAGGAAGTATTCAACGAGCCAGACTTCATGACTAGTAAGTTCCTGGTTAATTCATGCATCACACTCATAATTTTCAATATGGGTGCATCACATTCATCCATATTAAGGCATTCATGGATAATCATGATTAATATGGAGTTACTTAGAGTAATTGTTAAAGTAAACCAACAGGAGAGGAATTGATAGCTAGTACAAGATGCATGCAATCTAATAGTGTTCAGAGAACTAATTACAACTATTGTGACATATTAAATTGTCATGCATGCATTTGTGCATTTATTTATGTTGTGTGTGATTGTTTATGAGTATGCAATTATTTAATCGATAGATTGAAAGGATTGCCACGTCTGTGATTGCAACGAGTGTTTGAACAACTCCAAAAACTATCAAGGCAAGTAGATGCTATTTTTGATCATGATATTGTCCTACTATTTTCTATGCATGTGTAGTGTATTTCCTATTAATGGGTAGGAATCTCCTATAGTTGAACCACCATATGTTCAGATGTTCTTAGCTATGCTATGTTAGACGAGGGTTGGGCTACATCATGGTAGTTTTTCTACAGGTGTGGTTTTGTGAAAACTAAAAAATAACTTAATTAATGAATCTCTTGGGTGTGATGGGATTGATGTTTTCTTGGTGGTATCAATGCGGAAAGGCACCTAGGTATGTAGAGAAAATGATTCGCTTCTTTATTTGGTAGCTTACGTGTACAACCATGTACCTGTAAGAAATGGGTGGATGGTTGGACTTAGTAGGTTGTGGTGACTCGAATCCACGTAGCCAGTGATGTAGAATTTTGATAGGTTGGAATGGTGTGTGTTGGTTTTGGGGAGCTACTTTCTGAATGGTCTCTTCTTAGACTTCTCCCTATCATAACATAATATGAGTATGATGGTACGATCTGGTTGGCAAGGTCACGTGGGTAAAGTGTACAAACCCCTGCAGGGTGTCTAATCTAAGTGCTTAGCCGTATCCCCGTTATGGACAAATTGAGTTGCTAGATATCGAGGTTATGACATGTTTGTCCCTGATCCCAATTTTCTAAATTTCATATTATTGATGGGTTAACTTAATTGGGATCTTTTCAAAGAAAATCTAAAATTTCTTATGAAAGTAGGACAAAATACTTTATGTGTTGCTCGCAAAATGGCCAAGATTCCACCTAGCCAAATACGCATGTAGTTGCTAGGTGTATTGATCCTATTTAGCTCTACTTTCCATACGTTCAAAGTATTGACCCTTCGTGGCTGCCACGTTTCATGTTGCAGGATATTCTGATTCCGAGTGATCGACTAGGTTGCGGTACTTCACTCAACATTTGTTCGCTTATGGGAAATTTTAAGAATGGAGGAGTTATTTATTTATGTGTGATACTTGAATAAATTTGTGCTAGCCTTCGTGCTAAGCATTATTGTAATAATTAAATACTCTAGATCATTTCGTTATTTATGATGCACGGATATTTACTTTTTTATTCATCTATGTTCTTTGTAAGCCAATGAACCGATCCAGGGATTGGCATGTTGCATAGAAGCTACAGTATTTTCAGGATGCAGTGTTACATCCATAGGGATTGTCATTAATCACCAAAACCACACATAGGGGAAATTATCCTTTCAATGGGTGTAAGACAGATTTACACACGTGATTACTAAAGTTCTACTGGGAAAGCCTAGCATATACAAACATGGCATCAGAACATGAAGCTAAAGGTAAAGCACGAGTCATATGAACGATATGATGAACATGTTGATGTTC
Organism: Avena eriantha; assembly: GCA_910589775.1. NCBI lineage: Eukaryota > Viridiplantae > Streptophyta > Magnoliopsida > Poales > Poaceae > Avena > Avena eriantha. The sequence goes on from OU342743.1 coordinate 502,598,111, forward strand.
GCCTTTGAAGCTACATCATCTCACATGATGATCGGTTATGGTGTAGTGAATTTGGTTCGTGTAATCACCAAAACAACTAGAGGGATGTTGCTTTTGAGTGGGAGTTCTAGTAGTAATTTTGAATTAGTTTGAACTCAATCTTTCATAAACTTAGTCTAAATAGTCTTTGCAAATATGTTGTAGATCATGGAACCACCAGCTTTCAATTTCAATGTATTCATGGAGAAGGAGAAACTTAGCACCAATGGTAGAAACTTTATCGACTGGGTCTTAGATGCTCAAAGGACCTATGTGCTAGATGCACATATAGGACCCCCTCATGTTTAAGATGCTACTAATGATGAGAAAAATGTGTTTCTCACTGGTCAGGAGGATCACCACTTAGTTCAATGTGGTATACTATATGGGTTGGAGCCTGATTGTCGAAAGTGTTTCGAGCTCAGCAATGCCTACCATACAATGGTTGAATTGATAATGATTTACGACAACCATGTTTCCATAGAGAGTAATGAAGCTTATGAAAAAATCTTTAGCTATCTGATGGAAGATAAAAACTATCTCACGTACTCAAAATGTTTGGGTACACCAGTAAACTCGTAGATCTGGGAACTGTGATTCCAAATGAGCTAGGAATTCATAGGGTTCTCCAATCACTCCCACCAAGTTACAAGAACTTTGTGATGAACTATAATATGCAAGGCATGAATAAGTTGATACCTGAGCTTCTTTCCATGCTAAAAACTTTTGAACTAGAGATCAAAAAGGAGCATCAAGTGTTGATGGTTAGTAAGAACACTAGTTTCAAGAAAGTCAAGAAAGGCAAGAAGAAGGGTAACTTCAAGAAGGGTGGAAAGTATGTTGTCACGCCTGAGAAGAAGACCAATAATGGCCCAAAGCCTAAGACTAAGTGCTTTTATTGCAAGAACACGGGACACTAGAAGCACAACTGCCCCAAGTATCTGGCTGACAAGAAAACTAACAAGGTGAATAAAGGTATATATGATATGCATGTTATTGATGTCTACCTTACTAGTACTCGCAATAGCATCTGGGTATTTGATACTAGTTTAGTTGCTAATATATGTAACTTGAAACAGGGGCTGCAGAACAAGCGCCAACTAGCCAAGGATGAAGTGACGATGCGTGCCGACAATGGATCAAAGGTTGATGTGATTGTTGTTGAAATGCTGCCACTTCATTTACCATCGGGATTAGTCTTGAACCTAAATAATTGTATCTTTTGCATGTGTTAAGCATGAACATTATTTTTGGATCATGTTTGTTGTGAGAGGGTTATTTATTTAAATCCGAGAACAATAGTTGTTCCATTTATATGAATAATATCTTTTATGATCATGCACATATGAAGAGAGGTTCAATTTTTTTGGATATTGATAGTAACGTTGCATAGAAAACAAAAAAATCCCTACGGTTGCAACTGCCAAGATCGAATCTAGGTGACACTTGTAACGGTTTCATCTGGACTCACCCTCAAAGATTGTAATGCGGGATAACGTTCCTGTAAACAAATGTGGTTGTTATAGAGTGTACATGATCGTCCTCAAGGCAATGACAATGCCACAAGTGCAGCGCCTCCGTAATCGGTCACACATACGGTGTGCCAATGACTTTCGTACCTCGCTCTAGCTTGGCAGCAGAAGTAGCGGATCCTCGGAAACTCCACCAACACTACGACATGGTCATGATGGTGGTGGATAAGATCTTGAGCAGGGCTTCGCCTAAGCACCATGCTCGTGGCAATGGAAAAGGATAGAAGGGGGAAGATGCCAACCAAAGGGCATATAGGATAAGGGAGAATGAGTGAGATGAGAGGAGGAGGAGGGGCCTTTTATAGGTGAGGGGTTAGCCCCAAAGGCCATGGCATGGCAGCCATGGTGGTTCCCCACCTCTCCCCCCATTTATGTGGGTGGACACTCCACTCACATAAATTTAGCTCCACTCATCTCTCATTCATTTTCCACTCAAGAAATAAAAGGTCTTTCCATTAAAGCACTTTAATTCACTTGGTTTAATGCCACTCAATTCAATGAATGCTTCATTTAATGAGTACTTCATTTAATAAACACATTAACATTTTATCCCCTTGCAACATTCCGATCCGAAACTATTCCAGCAGTTTTTACCAGAAAAATTCTTGTGTTATCCAGTATTTTCTCTAGTGTTCCCTATCCACTCAAATACGCTGAATACCCTTAAGTGTGTCTCCTTACTGGCTCGTGAACTGTGTAGACATGATCGATAATTTCTCTGATCAATAATCATTAGCGGCGCTTGGAGATCCATATTGACTCCCACCAGCTCAACAATAAACTAGTCATCGCGTGAACCTTTTTCGTAGTAACCAATTTCTTTTGTCTCGCAATATTTTACTTGTCTAAGGTCCGATCATTTAGTATCATATATACCTAGTTCGATCTCGTTACCGACAAGTACTCTTTTCTCGTTCCTGTGATATAACATTTTTAGTGATCTTATCACTTCCTTGCAAGCTATGTTAATATAATATCACCGAGAGGGACCTGAGTATCTCTCAGTCATCAGGATGGACAAATCCCACTCTTAATCCATGAGCCTCAACTAATACTTTCCAAGTACCAGACGACATCTTTGTAATCACCCTATTATGGTGTGACGTTTGATAGAATCAAAGTACTCTTACAAAGTTAGTGATTGGTGTGATCTCATGGTTTAAGATGAGAGTTACTTCGAATGAAGTTATAGCAATCTATACCTACTAATAAAGTAAGGAGTGTTTCCTTCGTCTTATTTTTTGAACGGTTTTGCCCTCCTAAGAAACACCAAATTACCCATGTATGCCATCACGTAAGTGGAAATAACGGTCGGCAAAGAAAAAATGTACCCATGCGACTCTGTCTTTGTTCCCTTGGCCAGACTCTAGAGGCGGGCTACACGGAGGAGGGCCTCGCTCCCACAGTCGACGGAGGAGCTCAGGATGCCAGCGACACGGCCGGTCTGGACGGTGCGTCCGGTGCTAGCGTGCTTCAGAAGGTGAAGGCTATGCCCGTGGCGTGAGTGCTGGGGTTGCACGTGGAGAAGGATATCAGGCCGAGATCGGCATCTAGCATAGCGACGATGACGAAGGTCACTGTGTATTGACTGGGAGGCACCGGAGTGCAAATCCAGGCAGGCTGAGGGCACGGGGCACAGTGCCAGAGTCCAGGCACACAAAGGGCACGGTGCCGGAGTCCTGGCAGAGGTAAGGTGGGGATAGAGAGGCGGCCTCGCACGAGGATGTCGGCAGCAGCCGCGCGCGAGCATGAGTATGGGAGGGTGCCGCCCGTAGGTCTGTTCAGTTGCATGGTCTACAGACTACAGGATTTAGGGCCCTACGCGGTGTGTGGTGGATGTGGCCATGCGGGGGCTCCTGGCGAGCTAGCACCGTAAGGAGCGATGGCATACTGAAGCTCTACGAGGACGTGCTGGCATGTGGATATCAAGATGTGCAGGTCATGTTCCACATGCTTGCCTCTGAGCTGGAGTAAGCATAGGCCTGCAAACCAACCTCCATCACCGTTGTTGGTGTGGTCCAAACCTTCGCCGTTGTCCGCACTGGCAGCACTGTACTAGTACTCCCTCCGTTTTAAAATATAAGATGTTTTAGATTTGTGAAGGGGATGTATCTAGACTTCTTTTAGTATATAGGTTTTGAGTTTGGAGTGAACCTACACACTAAAAGAGGTCTAGATATACTCCATTCACAAAGCTAAAACATCTTATATTTTAAAACAGAGAGAGTAGTAGATAAGAAGACATCATTACACTAAATGGCACATCAAGATTGCTCTGCCTACAGGCATGTCCCATGCGCTTCTTCTGCTTGGCGAAAGAGCGACACAACCGCGTTATTAATGAGTGTAAACAGAGATAGTTTCTGAAATGTGCGCCAAGATGGGACAAAGGGGGAACAAAGAGGTTTCAATTTATCTCCAATTTGTGGTGTCACTTTCTCCTTAGATTTTGCATGGGTTTTACATGATATCTGCGTGTTTCGAAGAAATTAAGTTGTTCAGAATAAGAGATTCAACAAAAACAATGTTGAGTTGGAGAGTTCGGCATATTGCTCCTTTGTAGAGAACGAACGTCCTTTTTGGTATCTTGAAAAGGCAACTTCTACAGTTGAATTAGAAAAAGTAATATAGCCTGGTAATTAAAGGCCCAGAACAAAAAAGAAATATCGAAACTAACAATAGATCAGATTAAACACATTTGAATTTTTTTATTTTTTTGCATATTTAAGAATTATCATTATTTCAGGTGTTTGGACTGTTGTAATATGTAAATTTCATAGTTATTAGAAATCTATCTCTATATATCAAATAATAAAAGTGGAAGGGTAGTTCTTTCATCTCTATCACACTTGTATGATAGATTCTCGCGTCTTGGACGATGTATTCCCTAATTAGGAGGGTGCGGTCATACATTTTCTCCCGTTGCAACGCATGGGCCAGTGTGCTAGTGTAAACATAATGTCATGATTATGTTACTATACTTTGGGAGATTGTTCATCACATCATTCCACCAATATTGTGACCTCGTTATTAACAATATCCAATGTCATGATCAGGAAACCTTGATCATCTGATAATCACCAAGCTAGCATAATGAGAAGCATTACTAGGAATCTTTTCTTTGTTTATTAAACACACATGTATTAACGTTACCGGTTAACACAATTATAGCATGAGAAATAAACATTTATCATAAACATGGAATAATATAATAACCATTTTATTATTGCCTCTCGGGTATATTCCTTTTAGTCTCCCTGTAACACCCTCGTGTGATAAGGATGGGTTCCTGTATATAGTGTCAATCCCTGGATCGGTTTACTGTCACACACAGTACAAATGAATACCAAAGAATATAATAGTGCATCTTTATTACATCGAATGATCTAGAATTTTCAACTATTACATAATGCTTACCTCCAAGGCTAGCTCAAATAGTTCAATAGCAAACAGAAGCATAAATATATAATAGGATCCATCTTCAATTGACCACAAGCGAACAAATGTCGAGTGGAGTACCACAACCTAGTCGACCACTCGGAATCAGAATATCCTGCAACATAAAATGCGACAGCCCCGAAGGGTCAATACTTTGAATGTCTGACAAGTAGGGCTAAGTAAGGAGACAATTATACCTAGCATCTGCATGCTTACTTGGCCAAGTGGGGCTTTGGCTAGCTTGCATTTTCAAATATCTTTGTCCTACTTTCATAAACAATTTTAGATTTTCTTTGAAAATATCCCAATTAAGTTAACCCATCAAAATTAAAACAATTAAGAAATTGGAATGAGCGAGAAACATGTCATGGCCTCAATATCAAGCAACTCATTTGTCCATAATTGGGGACACGGCTAAGTACTTAGATTAGACACCCTGCAGGGGTTTGTACACTTTACCCATGTGACCCGGCCAACCCGCATGTACCATCACACTCATATTGTGTGATGATAGGGAGAAGTCCAAGAAGAGACCGTTTGGGAGGTAGCTCCCCAAACCCGACACGCACTATTCCAACCTACCAAAATTCTACATCTTTCGATAAGTGGGTTCGAGTCACCACAACCTACTAAGTCCAACTAGTCACCCATTTCTTACTGGCACATAGTTGTACACGTAAGCTACCAAGTAAAGAAGCCAATCATTTTCTCTCGATACCTGGGTGCCTTTCCGCATTGATACCACAAAAAATGTCAATCCCATCACACCCAGGAGATTCATTGATTAAGTAGTTTTAGTTTTCGCAAACCAATACTTTAGAAACAACTTATGTAACCTATCCCTCGTCTACCATAGCAGGGCTAAGCACATCTACCAACGGTGGCTTAACTATAAGAGATTCCTACCATATAGTCTAGGATATAGCATAGAGGTAGTAGTTCCTATTCATGCATCTACAAAATACACCACATGAGCAAGAAAATAGTAGCACAATTTATGAACAAAATAGCATCTACTAGCATTGATAGTTGTTGGAGTTGTTGAAACATTCGTTGCAATCACAAACGTTGCACTCCTTGCAATCTATCGATTAAACAATTGCATACACATAAACAACCATACAATCATAAACAAATGCACAAATGCATGCATGACAATTTAATATATCACAATAATGGTATTTAGTTCTCTAATCAATATTAGATTACATTATGCATGCAGGAGATCAATTAATGCAATGGGTATTTATTATTTATCATTGACTGCCAATAAAGGGGTTTTCATAGACTTAATGCAACTCATTTTCTAAGTGCATAATTAAATTTGTTTCTCAGGTGCAATGGATAGAGGACATTAATATGAACCAGAAGAAATTAGATTCACTATAATCGGAGTTGTAGATATTTCCTATGATTTAATTAGTGTTTAATAGAGTTTAAATCGCTTAAATAGTTTACATTTCCTAAAATTAAAAATAAAACCAGATCTGTAATCTAAACAAGATTCTGATTCCAGGGACATATTATCTATATTTTTCTGATCTATAAATAATTTACTATGGATTTATAATACCCTAAAAGGCCATTAAAACTATTTACATCATTACAATAATTATGTACTCTAAAAGTTTGATATAATCTTATAATAGTATTCTACAGAATTTTGTGAATCTAGGGGTATATCATTTGCTATTTTTGGATCTGTAGATTAATTTCTATGAATTTTTTTACTTAAATACATTTTCTGCAATTTTTATTCAATTTCAAATATAAGGGAATATTCCGAGGGTATAATCAGCATTGACGCAGCAGCTAACTGGGCAGGGGAGCTCACGCGGTGCTGACGTGTTGCTGATTGTGATGCCACGCAGACGCCACGTGGCACGCGTGAAAGTGCATGTGTGCCCCCATGTGTGGTTTTGTTAATTAATGACAATCTTTATGGACTTATGTTTGCATTGAGTTTTACTTGTAGGATTTGTCCATAGGCAATGCTTGAACCATATGTTGGCTTCAAGGTTGGGATAAGAAGAAAGTGTAGAAGATCAAGTGATGACCAAGGTGTTCAAGGAGTGATCCAAAGATTGGTCATGTGAGAGTTGAGCCTATAGCAAGTGTGTCTTGAAGACTAAAGTTGGAGTGATATCTCTTATGTACCTTTAAGACACCAACATAATGAAAAAATAAGAAATAATGTGCAAGTTCAAGATGAGCCATCTCGAAGAGATCATTTGCTTGAAGCTTGCCATCCTATGGTGATCATGGATATGGGAAGATGGTATGCCCAAAAGAGAAGCTCTACCATAGTGTATTATGGGGAGCAATTTGCAAGTCTTCACCAAGCTAGAACAATCAAGAAAGGTGTTCCATCTTGAGGTGGAGAAGATCGTCATCATCAAGCTCAAGTGGAATATGCATAAGGCAAATGTATGTTCTTGATAGGGTTTCCTTCTTACCGGTCTGATGGTGTTAGTTGGGGAGACCGGTTTATAGGATAGATAGCCATACTATCAAGAGGGGCTCTCGAGTGAGTAACTTGATCATATCCTTCATTAGAGCTCAAACCTTTGCATACTTGGCATCACCTTTCTCGGTTATTATTTGGATCTTATCCATGTGAGGTTATTGAGCTTGTGGTAATATTCATAACAAGCTCTTGTTCATCGAAAACGGATTTCATATGCATTCTTTATTGCATTTTCGATATTGGAGGTTTTACCGGTTTGTCTTTTATAGATTGGTAAAACCTTACATTATTTGGTTCTTATCCATGAGATAATTTATAGCTTGTGTTAATATTCATGACAAGCCCAAGTTCATTGAAAACGGATTTCATATGCATTCACTATTGTGTTTTCGATGTTGGAGGTTTTACCGGTTCGTCTTTTTGAGAGAGGTCAAACCTTTCGTCATTTGGTTCTATACTCTGTTGCTGGACTATGATGGTTCCCTAAATGACCTTGTAGAGTTTGTTGTCCTCTTTAAAACAAGCCCAAGATCATCAAAATCGCAGTCCGGATGCAAAAGTTATGGTTATTTTTGTATTGTTGTTTCTATCAGTTTTGCCTTGGCCGGAATATCCGGAGTGAATAGGCCGGAATGCTCGGCCCGCGCGCTCTAGGGCTGTAACGGTTGGATTTTGTAGGACCTATATAAGGGGCCCTTCTTCCCCAATGTTTACCTAACCTTTTGCAAGTTTTTCCCTCCATTACTGACCTTCTTGAGCTTGATATCCCTCAATCCCTCCATTGATTCTTGCATATTCTTGAGGGATTTGAAAGAGATCTAGATCTACAACTATATCAATCAATATCTCCTCTAAGTGAGGGGAACATCTTGGGATTTAGATCTTGGAGTCTTTTGTGGATTTCCTCCATTGTTCTTCCTCTCGTATTCCCCCATAAGCTTTTGTAGCTTTGGTGGAATTTGGGAGTGAAGGATTTGAGCACTTCTTGTGTTCTTGCCATTGCATTTGGTGCATCGGTTTGAGTTATTGTGAGTATTCGATTGGGTGAAAGGTGAGAAGCCTTTTACTCTTCGGTTCTTGGAACCCTAGATGGTTTACTTGTAATTGCAGGTTTGTGGATTACTTGGGGCCTCCAATTAAGTTGTGGAGCTTTCCCCCAAGCTTGTTTGTTGGGAGCCTCCAATCGAGTTGGGGAGAAGTGCCCCAATCTTGTGAGAGGTTCCGGATTGCCACCAACAAGTGCACCGATAGTGGAAGTGTGGATCGATCCCGTTGGGGTGAGATTCACAGGAGAAAAAGGGAGGCCTTTTGTGGCGTTGGTGGTATGAAACCACCCCCTCTCCAAACGAGACATACTCCATTGGGAGGAACTCGGTAAAACATCATTGTCTCCGCGTGCCTTGGTTATCTGTATACCCGAGCTTTTACTTATGCACCTTACTTTGTGATAGCCTTCGTGCTTGAAGTCTATATCTTGCTATCATATAGTTGCTTGTCTTGCTTAGCATAAGTTATTGGTGCACATAGGTGAACCATAGTATATATAGGTTTTGTGCTTGACAAAGTAAACGCTAGTTTTATTCTGCCTTTGTTAAGCCCATCTCGTAAAAGTATTAAACCATCTATTCACCCCCCCTCCCCTCTCGGCGACATCTGTGTCCTTTCAACTGGTATCAGAGCCCGGTCTCTCATTTTAGGCTTCACCGCCTTGAGAGTAAAGATGTCGGCTAGGGGATTAGTGCACAATGAAATGTTCATATTCGATGGCACAAATTATGATATATTTAAAACTCGTATGCTTATTCATTTTCGGGACATGGACCCAAATTTGGAGTGTATTGTAGATATAGGTTTTTCTCCTCCAATGGATTTCCGAAATCTATCTTGTGAGGATGAGAAAAACTTATATCTCGATGCACAAACTTCTAATGTGCTTGTTAATTCTTTGAGCTATGTAGTTACTTCTTCAATCATACCTTTTTGGAGCACTCATGAGTTATGGACAAAACTTTAAGATAAATATGATGTGTCCAACATTATTGAGGATGATTGTATTGCTTCCACTTCCGTTCGAGATGAGTTCTCTTTTTCTTCCAGTTCACCAAAGTGTGGTAAGCCACAAGGTAATGATATGGTGAGTGGTGGTGAACTTTGCAATGATGATAGTGAGCTTACTCTTATTGATCCTTCTTCTCTATCTCATTGCAATGGTTCATCTTTGGACTTAAACACGTCTAGCACTATATATGACTTACATGCTAGTGTTGATAGTCCTTGCATATCATGTATAAATTTCCCCAATAGATCTCATAATTATATGCTCTCATTGCCTTGTTACCATGACAAAAATGCTTCTATTTCCTCTAGTACTTGTGTTGCTAACCATGTATAGGAAAACCAAGATCCTATTGTCCAAGACAAGATCTTGAATGAAGCTTCAAATAATTCATCATCATCACCATCATCATCATCTCATGGTATCCACCTATGCCATATGGCTAGGGATTCAAAGGTAACTCCTACTTTGAAACCCAATACCTCTTATGATGATGAGGATGAGGATAATGAGGTAGAAGAGTTGGATGTTGATGATTTATATGAAAAGAGTGAGATGGTTTATCATGCTCTTGTTAATAATAATATTGCTAACTCTAACTTTGTTGAAATCTTGGACTTTCCTATTAAGAGCAAATAACATATTGATAAGTTAGAAGCACAAATTGAGGAGCATGAGAACACCATTGATAAAATGAGTAGCCTTGAGCGTGAGTATGCTAATCAAATTGCACATCTAAATGAAGCTCTTGAAGAGGAACAAACCACTAAGGAATCTCTTGAGGAGACTTTTGCTCTAGAGTTATCTAGAGTGAAGGAATATCATGATAGAGGTCCTAAGGTGGCTAGTGGTCTCAAAAGTAAAAATGATGAGCTTCGAGTTGCTTATGCTAAACTCCTTGAGGATTTTGAGCACCACAAAAATGGCTCTAGGGTCATCAAGGGTGAGCTCATCAAACTCACCGAGTCACATGAGCAACTTAAAGCCTCTTACTCAAAAGATCTTTCGAATATGCCCTCACCTCTTGTAATTAATTATGATGATTGTGCTACTAACTCTATTTCTTGTGAAGCATCTATTTTGAAGGAGAATGTTGAGCTAAAAACTCAACTTGCTTTGCTAATAGCAAGTATGGGATCTTGGAAGAAAGTCATGGTAAGCTATCAAGCTCTCATGAGGATCTTCTAGCATCCCATGCTAGGCTAAAGTTAGCTCATAAGGCTAGTACAAAGGTAACATCTTCTGAGCCTCATGTGGTCACTAGCACAATCTATATGAAGCTGCTATATTGCCATGTGCTAGTCCTTGTAATTCTTCCACTCACATTATTGCTAAATCTTGTGAAGAATTACATTCTTTGCCTTGTTGCTCTAGCAATGAAATTTCTACTTCCTCTAGTATATGTGTTGCCACTAACCATGTAGAGGAAATCAAAGAGCTCAAGGCTCAAGTCACTTCTTTGAAGAATGGCTTGTAAAAGGGTCATAAAGGGAATGCCACACTCAACAAGATCTTGATGTGAAAAATCCCCCCAATGACAAGAGTGGGCTTGGATTGAAATCCAATGTCAAGAACAAGTCCACTATCAAGAAGAAGTCCAAGAGCAACAATAAGGGCCAAGAACAAGTCAAGAATTCGTGCAAGATTGTTTGCTTCAAGTGCAAAATTGAAGGACACCATGTTAGATCTTGCCCCTTGAATAAGAAGCCTCTTGGTGAGAAGAAAAAAGGGAAGCAGCCTCTAGTTTAAGGTCATGGCCTATCTCAAGTTGGCGAAAGGCCACTTCCCAAGAAGATTCAAGCTAATGCTCCCATTATGGAGAAATTAAGTGGAAAGAATGGGAAGAGAAGAACTTGCTACTTATGTCGTGAGAATGGTCACATATATTCTTCTTGCAATATTGGTAACTCCTCATCCAACCCAATCATGATTGATGATCTTTATTCTCTTAGGAAGGATGGGGGTGGAAATGTGTTTGCCAAATATGTTGGTTCTCAAAGTGGTGTCAAGAAAAGAACCATTTGGGTTGCCAGGCCTATTGTGACTAACCTCATAGGACCCAACTTGTTTGGGGACCATCAAGCTAAAACTTGATCAATAGGTGTGTGTTGGAGGGCATTGGAGACTTGGCTACATCATGAAGAATTAAGGGGACTTCAACTATATTCTCTCAAGACAAGTCATTTAGATTATCATATGTCTATCATATATCCATTGCTCCTCCTTGCGGTAACATGTTCTAAGCTCATTAACATTGAAAGTTACTTGCCCCTTGTGCATGTGTTAGTCTTGTACCTTGCATATGTTTTGTATATGTTGTGCTTCCTACTTGCTTAACTTGAGAAATCAATTTTGTGTATGTTGGCTTGCACACTATGTATGTGTTTTCGTGTTTGAGCATATTGCATCTTGTTTATATCTTAGTTGGCTCTTACGGGAGATTAATGGACTATCCTATTTTGCGGGATTGTGATGTCCTTTGGGGCACCTCACAATCCTAAATGTGTGTACATTAGGAATACCACTTAGAATTGATATTTCAAGATTATCTAGTATCTACGTGGTATGTCATGCACATGACAACTTCAAATTCTATAATATCCATTAATGTTCTCTTGTTGTATTCTATTTGCCTCTTGTGAAAAGAAATGTTTTATCACATTATGGGGGAGTAATATACTTTGTGCATATTACAAACCGAGAAAATGTGAATAGTTGAGGTTGTGTCACATATAATTGATATTGGAAATTATCTAGTTCCTATGTGGCACGTGAGCTCAAACAAGTTCCTTTTTGATATAATGTGTTTATCCCTTATCTTTTGGATCTTGTTTGCAAGAGATTTCCTTGGTATGGGTTTCATCATATATGAATTCTTATATCCAAGTTGGCAAAAAAATTGCCTCTAGTTATTCTAATCAGTGTTGTGCGTGATTGATTAACTACTTGAAACCCTCAAGGATCTCTTTCCAGACGTGGTTTTTAATTCCTATCTTTTGACATTTGCTTTATCTTTGTGAATATGATCTTGGAAATATTTGTTATCTACCACCGGGAAATATTTGCAAGTCCCTTGTCCTTGGACAATCGGTACTATTATATGTGGTAGATCTTATTGATCATTTTCATATTGGTTTTTGCTTTATTTTCCTTATCTCTTGCCAAGAAATTTGATGTGCTTTGTTTCCCATGTCTTCCTCGACTCTTGTGGATCTTTATTTGTCTTGAAATTATTTAGTTCTCTAGTTGATGTAGATAGGGATGATGATCCCATGTGTGTGCATTTTGTATTTTAATGCAAAATCTTAAATAATGCACTAATCCTCGGGGAGTTCTCCTATATTATTTAGAACACTCATTTTATGCTTCTTCATAACATAATTTGATCCATGCCATGTTTTATGCCTTTGGAAGATAAATCTTTTCTTTGGTACTTTCTGCCATCTCGAAAAATGTTGAGAGTTTGGTTCTTCGGTTGGAACCATTTTCTTTCAATTGGTATTTTTTCGGAGTTGATTTTCTCATTCCATGCTTTCTATTTAATCATTTGAATGATATAAATTGGTAAGCATTCGTATTTTTTATCCTTTTTCTCTTTGACTTTTACCTTGTTAACTTGTTGAACTTGGGGTCTATCATGTGTTGATTTGATTCCTTGGTATAATTTGGACACATTTTGTCATGTCACACTCTTGTGTGTACCGTATTGGTTTACTTTGTTTTTTGTTCAAATTATATCTCCTTGTTGGTTCTTTAAAGCCTTGTGCATGCATATTTACTACATGTTTATGTTATGGTATGCTCACTTTCTTTAATCCAATATATAAGGGAAACTCCAACAAATCCAATCGGCTAAGTTGTGCATGAAATTCAATTTCATATCAATATGAACACATTTATGTGGAGTCTCTCCTATGTATTGCAGTTTATCTAACTACTTTGGACCCAATGACTTTTGGGACCATTGTGTACTTGAATGTGTTATAGGTACATTGGAGATTCATTGGATGCTTGTCACTATAATAAGAAGATGTGGGGACTGAATGATAATTGGAAGCAAGCTAGGATGATCAACAAACTCATATCTACTTCATCCTACCAATGGTATCTCGGTAACAAGTATCCCTCTCATGCATATTTTCTAGCATATTTTTTTTGTGGTTCTTACAAAAAAAATATTATATCATCCTTATTGTTATATGAGTAAGTTGAGATGAATTCATATTTTGGGGAGTATATAACAACCATGTTTATGATTCACCAATCCTACATATGCCAATCTAGCAATTCTATTGCCAATCATTTCCTCAATTTCTCTCATGTACTATATGGATGAATTTGCAAGGTTTATTTGTTCTTTATAATACTTGTTGCCTTTCCCAATGCATTCCAACTATATCTTGTTCCCTTGTGATAGTTGTGATGTATTTGTTGGTGTTTTGAGTTCATTGATGTTCAATAAGATAAATTTGAGCCTTGGGCCATGCTTTCTAGCAAAAAAATTATTGGCATTATCTATGACTTTTGTTTGGATATCTTGTTCATTCTTGTGCATCCATTTTGTGTGTACATGTTTCTTTGTGGATGTATGTGGGACCCCCGGATTATTCGTCTGAGAAATCCCTGTTATGCATATTTCCATGTTCCCATGATCAGTGAGCCGTGGAACATAACCGACAGGTACCATTACAGCATCCGAAACATAATGAAGTACAAGACTAACATACTTGCCATTATGGCTACATCATCATTGGCAGCGGAACATCGCCAAGCGCAGAGCCCAATCGTGCCTCAACCTACAGGCGGCTGACTGGGAAGACGGCCTAGATCGCTGGACGTCGCCTTAAACTCCTGAAAGTCTGGCCAAGTAAATAGCCAGGGACACAGCCATGAGTACTTTGAATGTACTCGCAAAACCACCAGGGTAAGTGAACAAAGAAAATGCAATTTTGGCTATGGAGAGAAAGCTCTATCTAGGGTTGCTTTTGAAAAGCCTAACTAACTTTGAAGTTATGGCATCTCCATATCTTTGTTGAAAAAGAGTTTCGAAATCATGCTTCTATTTTATAAATCCAGACATCCCCATGTCTTTGTTGAAAGAGAGTTTTGAAAACAGTTTTGGAGTGAAAACTCTTGTTGAACACCTTCGACCCCACGGGTCAAAACAAAACCTTCGAACTCGGGTTCCCCCGGAACCTTCGTCCTCAAAGTACTTGTTTCCCAAACAAGCACATTTTGGGTACTCCTAGCCAACACCTTTACAACCATCCTTGACCGTGGACACGGCTATTCGAATAGGTTATACTCTGCAGAGTTTGCACAGTTTACCCACAACAATCAATACATCCGCCGGGATACAACCACGGCCCACTACCTCAGTAGATGGGGGTCCGGATAATCAAACCTAACTTTTCGCTTGCCTACACTAGCAAAGGCATGCTTTTCCTGTTGGGTTTTATCTCCCCGGCAACGCGTATGTGGATCCCATCCATAGTCCTTCCTTCCGTACACACGCATACCCAAGCCGCAACTTGGCGTATACCTTAAATTTGGTGACTCCACTTCCTTCCGTACTACCTAAATCATACCGTCCGTGGGAGACCCAATTGTTGCACCAGACTCCTGATTGTTCAGGCTCATTCTTGCCGAGGCAAGCGATAGGCTTCAGATCAGAGATCTGGTACACCGGCCCGGGATTCCAGGGATTTCTCCCTATAAGCATGGTAGAAGTTGCCTCGGCTAATACGGACAAAGTACGAGTTAAGCCCCAGCAACCTGGGGTAATGTGGTTGCGCGGTAAAAATTGTTCCAGTAAAGGCGTAGAACATCCCATCACATTTCCACTTCTTCTCATCAGCATTTCTTTTGTTAAAACTTCCACTGGGAACGATGCCTCTTCCCAGGGTTTTACGAAGCCGTTTTGAAACATTTGTAGTGGGAAAAATCCCAAAACAGTTTATTTTCTCAAAATCGGGTTTTCCAAGGAGGTAGGATGCTATCCATCGTACTCTCGGTCTAAGGGATAAATGATGGGTTCATCGGGGTGGTGCCTCGAAGGACCCGAAATCATAACTTGGAGGGGCCAAGTTACTACCGCAGTATTTATAAAACTAAACATGCAGGTAGAGTATGCAATTTGTATAGGAGATATAAAACAGGTAAGAGATAATGGGACACATAACAGAGTTCAGGAAGTGATGGCTTGCCTGTGACCAGCGAAAAGTCCCTGGACTTCTTCAGATGACCAAGAATACCCAAATATAATAGTAACAAAACCTGTTCTTCTCATCGTCCGACACTCACACTATCGTCGTCATCGAATATACATGCAAGGAGAAAATACCACAATCAATACAAGGCATTAAGACATCAAATCATACAACAAACAAATATGAGAAATACTACTAGAATTGGGAGGGTTTGGGAGATTTGGATCTGTGTGGTGGAATTGACAAGATTGTCACTTGGGTGTTTTCTCTTGAAAGATAGTTGTCAAGGATAGATATAGGAAACTTGGGTTAGGGATCTGTGGTCAGTAGGGTATCAATGGATAACCATGACATCCTCAGATAGGTCTTGACAAGACAAAACCATCACAAGAGGTTTCACTAGATTATCATGTTTCTATATGGAGTTATGCTTTTAGTAGTGAAATAAACTCTAGTTTGAGCAATTAATTCACCAGAAAATTTCTGGAGCTCCTAAAATTATTTCCTTGGATGGTTTGGTATTAATTTCTGTACTAAACCACCTAGATTTGGAAATAGGTCAAAAGAATTACCAGAATGCCCTCAGGAAATTCCCAAAGACAGTTTTGTATGATTCTTATTTTATTTACCAGATTAAATCTATAGGAGATATTGAGTTGGTTCCAAGGGCATGTGATAGGTATTTGAAATACCCTTCTGTAGGAATTGGATTCACTCCTTTTGGAGTTGCCAAACTCAGGGAGTGATTTAATTAGTGAAAATACCCATCACAGAGGTATTTAAATCACTAGAATTCATCGAGAGCTCAATAAAGTCTGAGCTACTGGGGTTTGATACATCTTGATAGTAGGAGGTACCGGGAGGTGGAATCAGGTCAATACCACATTTGTTTAGACCTAGGGAATTTATCTATGGCACTAGTTTGGTTAGTTTTACTAAAGGCAGAAAACAATACACGCTGGGTTGAGACCTGTGCTGGTTGATAGGTATTGCAAATACCTTCCAGTAGGTCTTGGGTTCATCTCAAAAAGAGATGTCAAACTCACAGAGGAATTAATTTAGGGTACCAGATACATGTTAGTAGATTAATACTAGCAATTAAGGGAAATTATTTTGGCCATGGGGTTGCCTCTGCATGTTTGAGAAAACATCAGAGAACCCACAGAATTTTAGATCTGGTCAATTGGACATGATTTACAATTTTATTTGGATTAAATCGTAGCAGAAACTTCTCTGGAATAGTGGATCTGTAAAAAGAAAAAGAAAAGGAGTTACAGCGGGCTGGATCTGGGAAGATCTGGGTCGGCCGGGAAGGAAACGGCCCACGACGCACGGGGCGACCCGCGGGAGCTGCGCTCGAACTTGCCAGGTGGGGCCCGGCAATCAGCAAAAGGGGGAGGCCCAAGCGGTACGGAGCGTCGACGACCGTCGGATCAAGTCGCGATGGACAGCGGAGCTTCATCGTCTACGCGGGACAGAACGCCGGCGGCGAAGACCTAGGCAGCAGCGGAGAGGGGAGGAGGGAGCTCACCAGAGGGCTCGAGAGTTGGCGCGGAGGGGGCAAGGCGACACAGTCGACGATGGCGAGCAGATCGGTGGGCGGCTCGATGGGGGAGGACCACGGGAAGGAGCTCGCGCGACGACGGCAGAGGCGGATCTCGCGCGACGACGGAGGAGATGGTCCTGGACAGAAAAGAGAGCACCATTGATAGAGGGGAGCTAGGGGAGCTCAGGGGCTGACATGCAGAGAGAATGGGGGAGGGAGGAGGGAGCCTTGCACGATTTTCTTGAGGAGGCCGAAGCCCTCCTCTTCTTCTTTCTCGGGCAGGGGAGAGGGTGTGGTGCTCGGGGGAGGCAAGTGGGAGTGAGAGGGGGCAAATGAGGGCAGGGAGCTGGCTGGGGGAGTGCTGCTAGCTTTATACCAAGAGGAGGGAGTGGATGAAGCAATTTACCAAATTGGACATGGTGGGGGAGGGAGTGTTGGCTAGTGATTTGTCCAGGGGGAGGTGGAGAGGGGTAGAAAGGTAATTTAGTAGATCCATATCAGAGAGGGAGGCGGTGGGGGTTAGTAGATAAGATCCTTGTAAGAATTGGGGTTAAATCTCCTTCTTTCTATTAATACAAGGGTAATTGGGTAACCTGCTGGGGTAGAGCTACAGTGGTGGTCGACTAGGGATGTGTCCTAGTACTGAGGATAAGCACTTATCAAGAATTGATGGAAAATGGAAGTGCTTAGAGTGGTAATTTTCTCAATTGACAAATTTGAGCAAAAATGGAGGGTTGTGAAGGAAGTCCAAATTCTTGTATTGGACCAGAGGAGTAAATGGTACTGGCAGTTAGATAAGGTAAAGGTAGACTCCTAGGATTTAATTGGGATTTTTATGTGGAGTTTAAGTCCACTTAAATCCACTTACTCAAAAAGGACAGAAATGATTTCTAGAAGATCATTTGATAAATTTGTATTGGACCAGGGTGGACTCTGGTGTGGGAGGGTCCCAAATGTGAATACACACTTAGGGGAATTTTCCCAAGATTTATTGGGGATTAAAAGCATTTAAAACCATTATTATTGCAGTTCAGCCATTTAAGAAAATGGACAAAAAGAAAAAATAAAGCTTCTCAAAAATATTTATTTTTGAGCTGGAAGATAGGATATGATTTGTGGGATTCATATGAGCCAAAAGTTGGGGAAGTGGTTTGGTAAAAACCAAACTTTCCTTAAAGGAGGGAGTTTTGGAGATTTTGACTATTTAAATAAATAAATAGTTTTGGGGCCACAATATTTATGGATAAATATTGATAACTCATGAGGGTCAATGTAGATGAGATAAAAAAAGGTGTAGCAAGCATTTGCAACCTTGTGGAATGAAAAATACAACTTGAAAAGGATGGGCAACAAGGAGTTGATGATCTAGGGTGGTGTTATTTTTATACCACCAAAACATGTTTACATCTTGGAGCTTAGAGCTCACCTTGGTGCAAGGGATAGATGGTTGAGTAGGCCAAGTCATGTAGATGATCATGGCATGAGGAGTTTGAATTAATTGTATAAGAGGTGATCTAGGGGTGATGGCAAACTTTGTTGAAATTAAGGCTGCCATGCAGAAAGTGTCATGATGCCTTCAAAACCATGTGGGTTTAATAAGCACAGAGCTCCACTTGGGACAAGTGAAGTAGGTTCTGATAGACATCAATGAGTAGAACACAACCATGCAGAGAGTTGGTCCAAAGAGGTTATGGGAGGGTGTGAGCTTCTACCAAAGTAGGTAGGAGGACTAGTTTTGCAGGAAATGATATTTTCTTGTCTGCAAAACCATCATGGACAAGTGGGTTGGAGGAGGATCTAGCCAGGGCTTAATGTGGGCCTTGGTATTCCTAAGGATAGTTAACAAGGTGGTTCAAGTGCATTTCCAAAAATGCACATGGTTTGAGAAAAGGAGGCATTCAAAAAGGTGATGATGAAACTGTTCCCAGACTTAGCCAAATTGGCAGTTTTGAGGAATTTGACTAGAGTATGAGATGGAAGGTTCTTGGAGGAGTTGCAAGGTGTCAGAGCTTTAACAAGTAGTTTATAGGGAAGTGTAGAGTGAGTAGAAGAGATCCTCGTTTGATATTGGTCTTCAAGGATTTGGAAACATCTAGGATGGAGATCCTCAGAATGGATCTGATTAAGGGTTTTATGTAATCACCTAGTGGCTAGGAATCATAACAAGGTTTGCTTTCTTTCCTAGGGATTGATTATTGGGGAAACATCTTTATCCTAGTGATGAGCTCCTAGAGTGGCTCATACTACTTCCTAAGTAAACAAGTCAAACAGCAGATCAAAGCAACTCATCAGACAGCAGATCAAGGCAACTCATCTTATATTAACCATAACCACTAAAGAGGTTACCATCAAGCCTAGCTTGGGGTAGGGTTGGGGCATTTTGAAGAGGTTTAGTTTTGAATAAGATGAGGGTTCTTGGTATCTCTACCAAGAGTAGAATTCAAATGCTTTGAGCAAGAGGTTTGGGAAAACTAGAGGTAAGATTAGTTGAGTGTTCTATCTTGAAAACATAAGGAGATTGTAATATATATCTCTCCAAAGTTTTGACAATGGAAGCTACCAAAATAGTTTTGGTTTCATAGACATCTTGGCTCCTGTTTTGAACTGCCAGAACGTTTGAGAATATGTGAAATAAGCCAAGATAGTTTTTGGTAAATAGCTTTTGTCAACTGGGGTTGAGGTAAGGAGTATCCTAAGATACACTTCATAAGCACAAGTGCAAGCAAACAACAAGCAAGCACTACACCAAAGCACAAGAAAAAGTTTTTGTTCCCCCTGATTTTTGCATTCTGGACAACTAATCAGGGTTGCTGAAATTGGGGTGTTATAGACCTTTCCCCCTTAAAAGAATCTCGTCCCGAGATTCGGGAGAATACGGTTAGGGGATTTGTCTTAGTTAGTAACATGGGTTTCTTGCGGGCTAACTTGCTGACTTTGTCTTCGAAGGGAAACACCTTGACAGCGAGGTTGAACTTCAATCTTCTTGAAACTCAGAGGTCGAGCTGGCTTCAACCTTGCTCGCGGGGAGGCATCTTCCAGCTTCAATGGCCTACGATACTTCTCTGTTGCATCCAAGTCTGTGACCAAGTCTGTAAAGTCTGTGATAAGTCTGTGCTTTGAGATCTGTGCCTTCGAGTCACACGGTCGGGCAGAGGGGTTATCTATTTTGAGGGAAATATGTAGTCTTTCCCCCTTAGGATTTTACTTGGGTAGGTCAGAGAGTCACAACTAGGGGACTTTCTTAGGAGAGCATCAAAAGATAGTTCTTAAGGTGGCGGACATCGACTTAAGAGAGGGTAGCAACATAGGTGGCGTTCCAGGGGGACATGGACTAGTTTACTGCAGGCTGCACTCGTCGACTTTCGGGAAGTCCTGGAGTGGGGTTAAGGAGCTTCTCTCTATCTTTACTTCCACGGGGCGCTGTCACCTAGGAAGGCGAGGGACATCTTCAGTCTTGAGCTGCGCGGCAGCGAGCGGTAGGGTGACCATCTTTTCTGCGGAAGGGGACCTTGGAGGTCTTCGAGTTTCTCTGCCAGGTATGTCTTGGCGGATTCTCTCTCGGGGCATTCTCTGCTAAAGTGACTGGGTAGTCCGCACGTGAAGCAGGGGTTCTTCGTTCGTCGTGGCTGAGTTGACAACTTTTCTAGGGTGACATCCGAAGGTTGACGGGACTTGCCAAAGAGGGGATATATTGGGCATTTGATAGGGACATGGTCTTGGCCTTCACAGAGGAAACAAGTGATAAGTCGAGTTGGGCAAACTTTCTGGGGATGGGGTTCTCCGCAGTTGGGGCAATGGCCGGAACATCTGTTGGCTAGGTGTCCTTCGTCTCTGTAGCGGCTACATGCCTTCTTCGAGCTTCTGGTCTTCATGGCCATCTTGGGGGAGGTCTTATTGGTGGCAGACGATGCGGGTTGGGTCTGATGCAACGGCTTGGGTAAAACACGCAAAAAGGAAACAAGTCAAGCAAGCATAACAATCATGGAAGTCATGACATACCAACCAAATCTGCACCCGAGGGTGCTAAAAGTACTTAGGCATTACAATTCGCGTTCAGGGACGATACATGACTCTGCCCTATTGCTAGGTGGGCGAGTACATCAACGCGGGTGATTACTCGGAAGTGCATCGGTGGAGTCTTGGATAGCATTCGGGGTCTCTAACTACTGCAGATCCTCTAGGGTTTGCGGGATATTCAGCTCGTCTTCAGTGAAGGTGAGAGTGGTGCCTTCTCCTGGTGCAGGGTTGGAGGTTGACTCGGTCGGTGTGGGTGACTGGACGATAGGTTGGTACTCATTGAGGAAGGAGAGTTCGTCGTCAGTCCCGGGATTCTTGTCTTCAGGGGTTGGGGGCACTTCAGTGATCAGCTTTCTTGCCAAGCGGGCATTGGTGGCCTGAAGACTCCTTTCGCGCTTACGGAGTAGGTTGATATCCATTTTCAGGAGCAGATTCTCGCGCCTGGCCTTGTCAAGGTCTTCCTGGGAATGTTGGAGTAGGTATTCCATATTCTCCAGTTGATTCCCAATGCAGCAGGTGAGCAAAGACTCATTGGGGAGTCCGTCTTCGTCTCTTTTTCCAAACAAGTGGTAGGGAGTATCTTTCAACTCATCTTCGTGGATCTTGCAGAGGCGCGCCATGATTTGTTGTATGGCTCGCACCACGCCATCTACCCAGTTGCCGTCGAGGAAAGTGAAGATTGTGGGCAAGGTGTCCTCATCGGGGGAAGGAATCACAGCCTTGATGACCCATTGCATCACATTGGTGTTACTGCGAGGAAGTTCGGTTTCTTCAATAGTTAGCGCGGGTCTCTTGACTATCTTCAGCAGGTTGTGAAGCTGTTCTTCAAAGGGCCAGAAACTTTCTCCAACGATGATGCGCTCTGAGCAGAAGGAGGCCATCTACAGCAGATTGGTGAGGTTAGTTTAGGTTAGTGACGGGGTGCAGGATTTTAAGCTTATGAAATATTATTAAGGCAAGTAGTTTTTTCAAAATAGAGGGGGAGAAGACATAAGCACTTTTGCAAATAGTCATCTTTTCTCCCTTGCCTTTTGGAAAATAGGTTTGTCATTTCCTACCTAACGTCCATGATAACTAAGGTCTCCTACAGTCAGGATGGCTCTGATACCAGGTCTGTGGGACCCCCGGATTATTCGTCCGAGAAATCCCTGTTATGCATATTTCCACGTTCCCATGAACAGTGAGCCGTGAAATATAACCGACAGGTACCATTACAGCATCCGAAACATAATGAAGTACAAGACTTACATACTTGCCATTATGGCTACATCATCATTGGTAGCGGAACATCGCCAAGCGCAGAGCCCAATCGTGCCTCAACCTACATGCGGCTGACTGGGAAGACGGCCTAGCTCGTTGGACGTCACCTTAAACTCCTGAAAGTCTGGCCAAGTAAATAGCCAGGGACATAGCCGTGAGTACTTTGAATGTACTCGCAAAACCACCAGGGTAAGTGAACAAAGAAAATGCAATTTTGGGTGTCGAGAGAAAGCTCTATCTAGGGTTGCTTTTGAAAAGCCTAACTAACTTTGAAGTTATGGCATCTCCATATCTTTGTTGAAAAAGAGTTTCGAAATCATGCTTCTGTTTTATAAATCCAGACATCCCCATGTCTTTGTTGAAAAAGAGTTTTGAAAACAGTTTTGGAGTGAAAACTCTTTTTGAACACCTTCGACCCCACGGGTCAAAACAAAACCTTCGAACTCGGGTTCCCCTGGAACCTTCGTCCTCAAAGTACTTGTTTCCCAAACAAGCACATTTTGGGTACTCCTAGCCAACACCTTTACAACCGTCCTTGACCGTGGACACGGCTATTCGAATAGGTTATACTCTGCAGAGTTTGCACACTTTACCCAAAAGAATCAATACATCCGCCGGGATACAACCACGGCCCACTACCTCAGTAGATGGGGGTCCTGATAATCAAACCTAACTTTTCACTTGCCTACACTAGCAAAGGCATGCTTTTCCTGTTGGGTTTTATCTCCCCGGCAACGCATATGTGGATCCCATCCATAGTCCTTCCTTCCGTACACGCGCATACCCAAGCCGCAACTTGGCGTATACCTTAAATTTGGTGACTCCACTTCCTCCCGTACTACGTAAATTATACCGTTCGCGGGAGACCCAATTGTTGCACCGGACTCCTGATTGTTGAGGCTCATTCTTGCTGAGGCAAGCGACAGGCTTTAGATCAGAGATCCGGGACACCGGCCCGGGATTCCAGGGATTTCTCCCTATAAGCATGGTAGAAGTTGCCTCGGCTAATACGAACAAACTACGAGTTAAGCCCCAGCAATCTGGGGTAATGTGGTTGCGCGGTAAAAATTGTTCCAGTAAAGGCGTAGAACATCCCATCACATTTCCACTTCTTCTCATCACCATTTCTTTTGTTAAAACTTCCACTGGGAACGATGCCTCTTCCTAGGGTTTTACGAAGCCGTTTTGAAACATTTGTAGTGGGAAAAATCCCAAAACAGTTTATTTTCTCAAAACCTAGGTTTCCAAGGAGGTAGGATGCTATCCATCGTACTCTCAGTCTAATGGGATAAATGATGGGTTCATCGGGGTGGTGCCTCGAAGGACACAAAATCATAACTTGGAGGGGCCAAGTTACTACCGCAGTATTGATAAAACTAAACATGCAGGTAGAGTATGCAATTTGTAAAGAAGATATAAAACAGGTAAGAGATAATAGGACATATAACAGAGTTCAGGAAGTGGTGGCTTTCCTATGATCAGCGAAAAGTCCCTGGACTTCTTCAGATGACCAAGAATACCCAAATATAATAGTAAGAAAACCCGTTCTTCTTGTCGTCAGACACTCACACTATCGTCGTCATCGAATATACATGCAAGCAGAAAATACCACAATCAATACAAGGCATTCAGACATCAAATCATACAGCAAACAAATATGAGAAATACTACTGGAATTGGGATGGTTTGGGAGAGTTGGATATGTGTGGTGGAATTGACAAGATTGCCACTAGGGTGTTTTCTCTTGAAAGATAGTTGTCAAGGCTAGATATAGGGAACTTGGGTTTGGGATCTGTGGTCAGTAGGTTATCAATGGATAACCATGACATCCTCAGATAGGTCTTGACAAGACAAAACCATCACAAGAGGTTTCACTAGATTATCACGTTTCTATATGAAGTTATGCTTTTAGTAGTGAAATAAACTCTAGCTTGAGGAATTAATTCACCAAAAAAGTTCTGGAGCTCCTAAGATTATTTCCTTGAATGGTTTGGTAGTACTTTCTGTACTGAACCACCTAGAGTTGGAAACAGGTCAAAAGAATTACCAGAATGCCCTCAGGAAATTTCCAAATACAATTTTGTATGATTTTTATTTTATTTGCCAGATTAAATCTACAGGAGATATTGAGTTGGTTCCAAGGGCATGTGATAGGTATTTGAAATACCTTTTTGTAGGAATTTGATTCACTCCTTTTGGAGTTGCCAAACTTAGGGATTGATTTAATTAGTGCAAATACCCATCACAGAGGTATTTAAATCACTAGAATTCATCCAGAGCTCAATAAATTCTGAGCTACTAGGGTTTGATACATCTTGATAGTAGGAGGTACTGGGAGGTGGAATCAGGTCAATACCATATTTGGTTAGACCTAGGGAATTTATCTATGGAAGATAGGGCTGGTTTAGTTAGTTTTACTAAAGGCAGAAAACAATACACGCTGGGTTGAGACCTGTGCTGGTTGATAGGTATTGCAAATACCTTCCAGTAGGTCTTGGGTTCATCTCAAGAAGAGATGTCAAACTCACAAAGGAATTAATTTATGGTACGAGATACATGTTAGTAGATTAATACTAGAAATTAAGGGAAATTATTTTGGCCATGGGGTTGCCTCTGCATGTTTGAGAAAACATCAGAGAACCCACAGAATTTTAGATCTGGTCAATTAGACATGATTTACAATTTTAGTTGTATTAAATCCTAGCAGAAACTTCTCTGGAATAGTGGATCTGTAAAAAGAAAAAGAAAAGGAGTTGCAGCGGGCTATCCTTAGACCATGAGATCATGTTAATTGCTAACACCGGAAGAGTATCTTGATAACATCAAACGTCACACCGTAACTGGGTGACTATAAAGATGGGTTCAGTACTACGAAGGTGTTATGTTGAGGCTCATGGATCAAGAGTGGAATTTGTCAATCCAGATGACGGATAGATATACTCTGGGCCCTCTCGGTGATATCACATTAAGATAGCTTGCAAGCAAGTGATGTGATCACTGGAATGTTATATCACGGAAATAAGAAAAGAGTGCATGTCGGTAACGAGATCAAACTAGGTATGGAGATACCGATGATCGAATCTCGGACATGTAATATATCGAGAGACAAAGGGATTTAGTTACAAGCGTTAAAGGTTCTCACGATCACAGAAGTCATCGTTGAATGTGTAGGAGTCAATACGGATCTCCAGGTCCCGCTGCTGATTATTGATCGGAGAAGGGTCCCGATCATGTCTGCATTATTCGTGAACCGTAGGGTGGCACACTTAAGAGTTACTAGACACCATTTTGGAGCACATATGTTTCAGATGAAAGAATTGCAAAACAAAGGAATTGTTTCAATAGAAACCGGAAATTGTTTCGGGTGAAATTGCAGAAAGTGGTTATGTATGTGATATTGAAATATTTCAAGGGGCTATATGTGAACGTTTGTTAATTAAAGGAATTAACAAAATTCTGAATAAATTTAATAAAAAGAGTTTTATTAAATGAGAGAGCATTAAATTTGGATAAATTTAATGCATTTAAAGTGGAGACTTTAAAAGGGAATGTGAAGAGGCATTTTAATGTGGAGGGGTTACCACCACATGAATGGGGGAGGTGAGGGGTCACCCCCCCCATGCGCCAGCCATGGAGAGAGGGGCACCCCCCTCCTCCTATAAAAGGCCACCCATTCCCTCCTTCATCCTCACACCTCCTTGTGAAGGATCTCTCTCCCCCTCTAGAATTATTCCCCCATGGTCTCGGATTAGCGAGATACATGTTCCCGATGGCATTTCGTCTGGAAGGAGTTGCTGCTTCCGCTGGATCGCTGGAGCGAGGAGGTGGAGGTTGTCTGGTGGCTTGAACGTGTGTGCGAGTGCGGATGCGCTGCTGAGTTGCGGCACTCGGACTTCCTCACGATCTTGAGATCGGCAAGTGTACAACTACATCAACCACGAGATCCTACTCGTTAACAAAACTCGTTGTCTTCGAGGGTAAGTTCTCGTTGGATGTATGTCCACCCGTTGCTTTGTACCTAGGAGATAGATCTTGGCGTGTAGTTCACACCGTAGGAATTTTTTTGTTTTCTATGCTGCGGACCCAACAGTGGTATCAGAGCCTGATCTATGCGAAGGTGCTTTGCACGGGTAGTACACATATGTTTATATGTGGGCGATGATGATCATGTTATTGCATCTTCTATGTATTTTGGATATTGGTGGCATAGTGGGATGAAGCGGCCCGGACCAACCTTACATGTCATCGTACATGAGACCGGTTCCACGACTGACATGCAACTTGTTTTGCATAAGTGGCTGGCGGGTGTCTGTCTCTCCTACTATAGTCAATATCTGATTTACAACGAGTTGCTAATAACTTAGTTATCCTCGTTGTGGTTCATGTTTGTAGGTGAGAACGGTTCTATCTCCGAAAGCCCTAAGCCACGTAAAACTTGCAATTGATAAATTAGAGTCATCTACTTTAGATCGTTGTTGGGCTAGTGTATTGATATGGTATTGTTGTAACTAGATGTATGATAGATACTCTTACAACACACTCAACGTGTAAGTTCCATAGACCTTGGCCTTACACACAAAGGAATGATAGAGATCATACCACGATGAAAGTGATAGAGATCAAATGCATCGACCATATCATCTCACTTTACACATTAGATGTTAGCATCTTATACTGCTAGTTTGGCGCTTTTGGTAGCATTATAAGATGATCCCTCATTTAGATATCAAGATAAAAATGTGTTCTTCCTTAAGTATGCACCGTTCTGTGGATCGTGTTTCGAGACATCACGTGATGATCGGGTGTACTCGAACCTACGCTTTCATAGGAACGGGTGTAAGACAGTTTTACACACGCGAATACTAAGGTTCTTACTTGGTGACCCTAGCATGTACAGACATGGCCTCGGAACACGGACCGAAAGGTTAAGCATGAGTCATATAGTTGATATGATGCCCATATAGATGCTTGCCTTTGAAGCTACATCAACTCACGTGATGATTGGACTTGGTGTAGTGGATTTGGTTCATGTAATCACCAAAAAGACACGAGGGATGTCGTTTTTGAGTGGGAGTTCATTAGTAATTTGGATTAGTTGAACTCAATCTATCATAAACTTAGTCTAAATAAACTTTACAAATTCTGTTGTAGATGGCACCACCTGCTTTTAATTTCAATGTGTTCATGGAGAAAGAGAAACTTGCTGTGAATGGTAGCAACTTCACCAACTGGGCTATGAATTTGAGGATGCTCCTCACTGCTGCACAAAAGCAATATGTGCTAGATGCGCCGCTAGGCCCCCCACCAGCTCCTGATGCCCCTAACGAGGAAAAGAATGTCTATGTGACTCGTCAGGAGGACCACAACTTAGTTCATTGCGGCATACTGTATGGGCTAGAGCCAGAACTTCGAAAGCGTTTCGAAAATGGCAATGCCTTTGATACCATGGGAGAATTGAAAATGATTTTCGATACCCATGCTGCCGTAGAGAGTTATAATGCTACAGAAAAGTTCTTTAGCTGCATGATGGAGGAAAACAGCTCCATTAGTGAGCACGTACTCAAAATGTCTGGGTACGTCGTAAGCTTGTGTCCTTGGGAATAACGATTCCCATTGACTTAGGCATACATAGTGTTCTCCAATCTCTGCCACCTAGCTACAAGAGCTTCGCGATGAACTATAATATGCAGGGCATGAAGAAGTCTCTTCCCGAGCTTCAGTCAATGCTTAAGACTGCAGAAGTGGAGATTAGGAAAGAACATCAAGTGTTGATGATCAATAGGACCACCGGTTTCATGAAAGACAAGAAAGGAAAGCACAAGGGAAAGAAGGGTGGCAAGTCTGTTGCCACGCCTGAAAAGAAACCCCGAGCTGGCCCTAAGTTTGACACCTAGTGCTACTATTGTAAGGCAACTGGCCATTGGAAGCGCAACTGCACCAAGTATTTGGCGGACAAGAAGTCCGGCAAGGCAAACAAAGGTATATGTGATATACATGTTATTGATGTGTACTTGACTAGTACTCGCAGTAGCACCTGGGTATTTGATACGGGATCGGTTGCTAATATATGTAACTCGGTTCAGGCGCTACGGAACAAGCGACAACTAGCAAGGGATGAGGTCAGAATGCGGGTCGGCAATGGATCAAAAGTTGATGTGATCGCCGTCGGGACGCTACCTCTCCATTTTCCATCAGGATTAGTTATAAACCTAAATAATTGTTATTTAGTGCCTGCACTGAGCACGAACATTGTATCTGGATCGTGTTTGATGCAAAGTGGTCATTCCTTTAAATCTGAAAACAATGGTTGTTCGATTTATAAGAATGATATCTTTTATGGTCATGCACCTATGTTGAATGGTTTATTTCTGCTGGATCTCGATAGTAATATTACACACATTCATAATGTTAATGCTAAAAAGATTAAACTTGATGATGATATGTCTACATATATGTGGCACTGCCGTCTAGGTCATATTGGCGTTAAACGCATGAAGAAACTCCATTCTGATGGACTTTTGGAATCACTTGATTTTGAATCATTTGATACATGTGAGCCATGCCTTATGGGCAAGATGACTAGAACGCCGTTTTCCGGTTCAATGGAACGGGCGACAGATCTATTGGAAATCATACATACTGATGTGTGTGGACCAATGAGTGTGTCGGCGCGAGGTGGATATCGTTATTTTGTTACTTTCACGGATGATTTGAGTAGATATGGGTATATCTATTTGATGAAACACAAGTCTGAAACTTTTTAAAAGTTCAAGGAATTTCAGAATGAAGTGGAAAATCATCGTAATAGAAAGATCAAATTTCTACGGTCTGACCGTGGAGGAGAGTATCTAAGTTACGAGTTTAGCACACACATGAAAGAGTGTGGAATAGTTTCACAACTCACGCCTACCGGAACACCACAACGTAATGGTGTGTCGGAACGTCGTAATCGTACCTTATTGGATATGGTTCGATCTATGATGTCTCTGACTGACTTGCCACTGTCATTTTGGGGTTATGCACTGGAAACAGCTGCATTCACTTTAAATCGGGCACCATCTAAATCCGTTGAAACGACATCGTATGAATTATGGTTTGGAAACAAACCTAAGCTGTCATTTCTTAAAGTTTGGGGATGCGATGTTTATGTGAAGAAACTTCAACCGGATAAACTCGAACCCAAAGCGGAAAAATGTGTCTTCATAGTATACCCTAAGGAAACAATTGGGTATACCTTCTATCACAGATCTGGGGGCAAGGTTTTTGTTGCCAAGAATGGATCCTTTCTTGAGAAGGAGTTTCTCACGAAAGGTGTGAGTAGTTGGAAGGTAGAACTTGAAGAGGTTATTGAACCTTCTCTTCATGGAATGGAGAGTGGCGCAGCATCGGAAGTTGTTTCGGAGTTGACTTCACCTGATGAAGAAAGAGCTAATGATAATGATCATGAAACTCCGAAAGAGGACACTACCGAACCTCGCAGGTCAAGCAGGACACGTGCAGCTCCTGAACTGTACGGCAATCCTGTTGTGAATTTCATGGTTGATGAAATGGATGACCCTGCGACGTATGAAGAAGCGATGATGAGCCCGGATTCCAACAAATGGCTAGAAGCCATGAAATCCGAGATGGAATCAATGTACGAGAACCAAGTTTGGAACTTGGTGGACTTACCTCACGACCGAAAGGCCGTTGAGAATAAATGGATTTTCAAAAGAAAAAATGATGCTGATGGTAATGTGACCATCTATAAGGCTCGACTTGTCGCAAAGGGGTTTCGACAAATTCAAGGAGTTGACTACGATGAGACATTCTCTCCCGTAGCGATGCTTAAGTCTGCTAGGATTATGTTAGCAATTGCTGCATATTTCGATTATGAAATATGGCAGATGGATGTCAAAACTGTGTTCCTCAATGGTAATATTGAAGAAGAGTTGTATATGATACAACCTAAGGGTTTTGTTGATCCTAAGGATGCTAATAACGTATGCAAACTTCAGCGATCCATCTATGGACTGAAGCAAGCATCCCAGAGTTGGAATCTCCGCTTTGATGAGGTGATCAAAGAGTTTGGATTTGTCCAAACTTATGGAGAGGCTTGTATTTACAAGAAAGTGAGTGGGAGCAATGTGGCATTTCTGATATTATATGTGGATGACATATTATTGATTGGAAATGATATAGATCTTTTAAACAGTGTTAAAAGTTATCTAAACTGCAAATTTTCGATGAAAGACCTTGGTGAAGCATCATATATATTAGGCATTAAAATCTATAGAGATAGATCAAGGCGCCTAATTGGGCTATCGCAGAGTACATACCTTGATAAGATATTAAAGAAGTTTAATATGGACGAAAGTAAGAAGGGGTTCTTACCTATGTTGCAAGGCAAGACATTGAGTAAGACTCAAAGTCCGGCTACGGCGGAAGAAAGAGAGATGATGGATAAGATCCCCTATGCCTCGGCCATAGGATCTATTATGTATGTCATGCTATGTACAAGACCGGATGTGGAACATGCTATTAGTTTGACTAGTAGGTACCAATCTGATCCAGGTTCGGAACACTGGATAGCGGTAAAGAACATCCTCAAGTACTTGAGAAGAACTAAGGATATGTTTCTTATATACAGAGGTGAAGAAGATCTAGTTACTAAGTGTTATGTCGATGCTAGCTTTGACACCGATCCGGATGACTCTAAGTCTCAATCCGGATACGTATTTCTCTTGAACGGAGCAGCAGTTAGTTGGAGGAGTTCCAAAAAACCTGTGGTGGCTGGATCAACGACAAAGGCGGAATATGTTGCTGCTTCAGAAGTGGCGCAGGAGGCGGTTTGGATGAAAGAGTTCATTACGGAACTAGGTGTGGTTCCCAGTGCGTTGGACCCAATGGTGATCTATTGTGACAATAATGGAGCCATAGCCAACACAAAGGAACCGAGGTCTCACAAGAATTCCAAGCATATTAAGCGCCAGTTTCACTCCATCCGCGAGCATGTCAAGGATGGAGATATAAAGATTTGTAAAGTACACATGGACCTAAATGTAGGAGATCCGTTGACTAAAGTTCTCCCTAGGGAAAAACATGATCAACACCAGAACTCCATGGGTGTTAGATTTATCACTATGTGAACTAGATTATTGTCTCTAGTGCAAGTGGGAGACTGAAGGAAATATGCCCTGAGAGGCAATAATAAAGTTGTTATTATATATTCCTTATATATGATAGATGTTTATTTTACATGCTAGAATTGTATAGATCAGAAACATCAATACATGTGTGTTTAATAAACAAAAAGGGTTCCTAGTTATGCCTCTCTTATAGACTAGCTTGTTGATTAACAAGATGATCAAGGTTTCCTGATCATGGACATTGGATGTTGTTAATAACAAGGTCACACCATTAGTGGAATGATGTGATGAACATTCATCCGACGTATAGCATTACGATCAAGTCATTATGTTTATATTGCTATAACATCATACAAAGTAATCTTTATCCTTAGACCATGAGATCATGTTAATTGCTAACACCGGAAGAGTATCTTGATAACATCAAACGTCACACCGTAACAGGGTGACTATAGAGATGGGTTCAGTACTACGAAGGTGTTATGTTGAGGCTCATGGATCAAGAGTGGAATTTGTCAATCCAGATGATGGATAGATATACTCTGGGCCCTCTCGGTGATATCACATTAAGATAGCTTGCAAGCAAGTGATGTGATCACTAGAATGTTATATCACGGGAACGAGAGAAGAGTGCATGTCGGTAACGAGATCAAACTAGGTATGAAGATACCGATGATCGAATCTCGGACATGTAATATATGGAGAGACAAAGGGATTTAGTTACAAGCGTTAAAGGTTCACACGATCACAGAAGTCATCGTTGAATGTGTAGGAGTCAGTACGGATCTCCAGGTCCCGCTGTTGATTATTGATCAGAGAAGGGTCTCGATCATGTCTTCGTTATTCGCGAACTGTAGGGTGGCACACTTAAGAGTTACCAGACACCAGTTTGGAGCACATATGTTTTAGATGAAAGAATTGCAAAGCATAGGAATTGTTTCAATAGAAACCGGAAATTGTTTCGGGTGGAATTTCAGAAAGTGGTTCTGCATGTGATATTGAAATATTGCAAGGGGCTATATGTGAGTGTTTGTTAATTAAAGTAATTAACAAAATTCTAAATAAATTTAATAAAAAGAGTTTTATTGAATGAGAGAGCATTAAATTTGGAGAAATTTAATGCATTTAAAGTGGAGACTTTAAAAGGGAATGTGAAGAGGCATTTTAATGTGGAGGGGTTACCACCAGATGAATGGGGGAGGTGAGGGGTCACCCCCCCATGTGCCGGCCATGGAGAGAGGGGGAACCCCCATCCTCCTATAAAAGGCCACCCATTCCCTCCTTCATCCTCACACCTCCTTGTGAAGAATCTCTCTCCCCCTCTAGAATTATTCCCCCATGGTCTCGGATTAGCGAGATACATGTTCTCGGTGGCATTTCATCTGGAAGGAGTTGCTGCTTCCGCTGGATCGCTGGAGCGAGGAGGTGGAGGTTGTCCGGTGGCTTGAACGTGTGTGTGAGTGTGGATGCGCTGCTGAGTTGCGGCACTCGGACTTCCTCACGATCTTGAGATCGGCAAGTGTACGTCTACATCAACCACAAGTTCCTACTCGTTAACAAAACTCGTTGTCTTCGAGGGTAAGTTCTCATTGGATGTATGTCCACCTGTTGCTTTGTACCTAGTAGATAGATCTTGGCGTGTAGTTCACACCGTAGGCAATTTTTTTCTATGCTGCGGACCCAACAGGAGCTCACCAGAGGGCTCGGGAGTTGGCGCGGAGGGGGCAGGGCGATGTAGTCGACGATGGCGAGCAGATCGGTGGGCGGCATGACGGGGGAGGACCACGGGAAGGAGCTCGCGCGATGACGGCCGAGGAGGATCTCGTCGGTGCTCAACGGCGACCGCAGAGGAGATGGTCCTGGACAGAAAAGAGAGCACGATTAGATAGAGGGGAGCTAGGGGAGCTCAAGGGCTGACATGCGGAGAGAATGGGGGAGGGAGGAGGGAGCCTTGCACGATTTTCTTGAGGAGGCCGAAGCTCTCCTCTTCTTCTTTCTTAGGCAACACAGGGTAGGGGAGAGGGTGTGGTGCTCGGGGGAGGCAAGTGGGAGTGAGAGGGGGCAAATAAGGGCAGGGAGCTGGCTGGGGGAGTGCTGCTAGCTTTATACCAAGAGGAGGGAGTGGATGAAGAAATTTACTAAATTGGACATGGTGGGGGAGGGAGTGCTGGCCATTGATTGGTCCAGGAGGAGGTGGAGAAGGGTAGAAAGGTAATTTAGTCGAGCCATATCAGAGAGGGAGGCGGTGGGGGTTAGTAGATAAGATCCTTGTAAGAATTGGGGTTAAATCTCCTTATTTCTATTAATACAAGGGTAATTGGGTAACCTGCTGGGGTAGAGCTACAGTGGTGGTCGACTAGGGATGTGTCCTAGTACTGAGGATAAGCACTAATCAAGAATTGATGGAAAATGGAAGTGCTTAGAGTGGTAATTTGCTCAATTGACAAATTTGAGCAAAAATGGAGGGTTGTGAAGGAAGTCCAAATTCTTTTATTGGACCAGAGGAGTAAATAGTACTGGCAGTTAGATAAGGTAAAGGTAGACTCCTAGGATTTAATTGGGATTTTTATGTGGAGTTTAAGTCCATTTAAATCCACTTACTCAAAAAGGACAGAAATGATTTCTAGAAGATCATTTGATAAATTTGTATTGGACCAGGGTGGATTTTGGTGTGGGAGGGTCCCAAATGTGAATACACACTTAGGGGAATTTTCCCAAGATTTATTGGGGATTAAAAGTATTTAAAACCATTATTATTCCAGTTCAGCCATTTAAGAAAATGGACACAAAGAAATAATAAAGCTTCTCAAAAATATTTATTTTTGAGCTAGAAGATAGGATATGATTTGTTGGATTCATATGAGCCAAAAGTTGGGTAAGTGGTTTGGTAAAAACCAAACTTTCCTTAAAGGAGGGAGGTTTGGAGATTTTGACTATTTAAATAAATAAATAGTTTTGGGGCCACAATATTTATGGATAAATATTGATAACTCATGAGGGTCAATGTATATGAAATAAAAAAGGTGTAGCAATCATTTGCAAACTCGTGGAATGAAAAATCCAACTTGAAAAGGATGGGCAACAAGGAGTTGATGATCTAGGGTGGTGTTATTTTTATACCACCAAAACATGTTTACATCTTGGAGCTTAGAGCTCACCTTGGTGCAAGGGATAGATGGTTGAGTAGGCCAAGTCATGTAGATGATCATGGCAGGAGGAGTTTGAATTAATTGTATATGAGGTGATCTAGGGGTGATGGCAAACTTTGTTGAAATTAAGGCTGCCATGCAGAAAGTGTCATGATGCCTTCAAAACCATGTGGGTTTAATAAGCATAGAGCTCCACTTGGGACAAGTGAAGTAGGTTCTGATAGACATCAATGAGTAGAACACAACCATGCAGAGAGTTGGTCCAAAGAGGTTGTGGGAGGGTGTGAGCTTCTACCAAAGTAGGTAGGAGGACTAGTTTTGCAGGAAATGATATTTTCTTATCTGCAAAACCATCATGGACAAGTGGGTTGGAGGAGGATCTAGCCAGGGCTTAATGCGGGCCTTGGTATTCCTAAGGATAGTTAACAAGGTGGTTCAAGTGCATTTCCAAAAATGCATATGGTTTGAGAAAAGGAGGCATTCAAAAAGGTGATGATGAAACTGTTCCCAGACTTAGCCAAATTGGCAGTTTTGAGGAATTTGACTAGAGTATGAGAGGGAAGGTTCTTGGAGGAGTTGCAAGGTGTCAGAGCTTTAACAAGTGGTTGATAGGGAAGTGTAGAGTGAGTAGAAGAGATCCTCGTTTGATATTGGTATTCAAGGATTTGGAAACATCTAGGATGGAGATCCTCAGAATGGATCTGATTAAAGGTTTTATGTAATCACCTAGTGGCTAGGAATCATAACAAGGTTTGCTTTCTTCCCTAGGGATTGATGATTGGGGAAACATCTTGATCCTAGTGATGAGCTCCTAGAGTGGCTCATACTACTTCCTAAGCAAACAAGTCAAACAGCAGATCAAAGCAACTCATCAGACAGCAGATCAAGGCAACTCATCTTATATTAACCATAACCACTAAAGAGGTTACCATCAAGCCTAGCTTGGGGTAGGGTTGGGGCATTTTGAAGTGGTTTCGTTTTGAATAAGATGAGGGTTCTTGGTATCTCTACCAAGAGTAGAATTCAAATGCTTTGAGCAAGAGTTTTGGGAAAACTAGAGGTAAGATTAGTTGAGTGTTCTATCTTGAAAACATAAGGAGATTTTAATATATATCTCTCCATAGTTTGGACAATGGAAGCTACCAAAATAGTTTTGGTTTCATAGACATCTTGGCTCCTGTTTTGAACTGCCAGAACGTTTGAGAATATGTGAAATAAGCCAAGATAGTTTTTGGTAAATAGCTTTTGTCAACTGGGGTTGAGGTAAGGAGTATCCTAAGATACACTTCATAAGCACAAGTGCAATCAAACAACAAGCAAGCACTACACCAAAGCACAAGAAAAAGTTTTTGTTCCCCCTGATTTTTTGCATTCTGGACAACTAATCAGGGTTGCTGAAATTGGGGTGTTACAATGTATATCTTGGTGATTGTTCTCTACCTAGAAACTTATACACATGATTATGGCTAAATCTCTAGTTGATATCCTTTTTTCTGTAGAGTCCACCATGTGCTCCTTCTTTATTCTTTGGTGGCTCCAAAAGTTTTTCTTTGAGTCCTTGACATTTTCATTTGCATCTTTTGGCACTTGTTGGTGTTAAGAAAGTTGATCTCTCATTCCTTTGAGTTGTTATGTAAGTTTGGGGGAGCAAGGATATCATGTTTATGCACTTTGCATTCATAGCAATTATCATGTTTGGTGCATAAACCTTAGGGAGCTTTCCTAACCTACCTAAGAACACACATTTTCTTTCTTGTTCTTGGTCGGTGTTTTGTTGATTATGGGGAGTTAGGATTCCATAATTGTGCACTTTGTTGTGCATGAACCTTGGGGAGCTTCCTATTTTCATCTAAACACTCATTTGCTCTCATCATAATATCTTCTATCTTGCCTGTGCTCGTGGTTTAAATGATATAGAGGGAATAAGGATGCCACATTTTTGCATATTGTATTCAAATGCAAATTATAATTTGTGCACAAACCTTGGGGAGTCTCCTCATATTATTTAGATCACTCAGTTTTCGACCTTATCATAATAATTATCTTCCTTTTGGTATCTTCCTTTTGTGAAGTGGTTCTTTGGATCTTTTGATTGCTGGCTTCATTCATTGATGCTTCTTCACCATGTTATTTATTTGAAATCTTTGGATCCTCAGTTGAGTTTGATTTCCTCCTGGTATTCGCCATTGGATACGTGCATTCGATTCCACTCATATTCTGAGACATGCACATCATATGGAGAAACTCTCACTAAATTGGCCTTCTAAAGTTTTTCACCCATTTTGGCAATCGATGCCAATGGGGGAGAAGTTTCAGAGGTTTTAAGGGAATTTGGTTTTGTGTTTTGAGTTTTGTACTTAAAAATTTGCCCCGTGTGCGTTGCATCTTAGCGTGTTGCTTTGCATGTTGAATATATCGAGGAAACTCCACCACCGGTAATGGTTGGCAATATATGCAATGAAATTCAAGTTCATCCACACGTGCATAGATTGTGGGGGAGTTTGCTCGATATTGTGGTTGTACTAACATCACATACTTATGTAGTATTTGATGTTAGCACAAATTTTTGTTCAGTTAATTCCTTATATAAACCCTCTCAAAGGGATTGTCATCAATTACCAAAATGGGGGAGATTGAAAGTGCATGTGTGCCCCCATGTGTGGTTTTGGTAATTAATGACAATCTTTATGGACTTATGTTTGCATTGAGTTTTACTTGTAGGATTTGTGCATAGGCAATGCTTGAACCATATGTTGGCTTCAAGGTTGGGGGAAGAAGAAAGTGAAGAAGATCAAGTGATGACAAAGGTGTTCAAGGAGTGATCCAAAGATTGGTCATGTGAGAGTTGAGCCTATAGCAAGTGTGTCTTGAAGACTACAGTAGGAGTGATATCTCTTATGTACCTTCAAGACACCAACATAATGAATAAAGAATAAATTATGTGCAAGTTCAAGATGAGCCATCTTCAATAGATCATTTGCTTGAAGCTTTCCATCCTATGGTGATCATGGATATAGGAAGATGGTATGCCCAAAAGAGAAGCTCTACCATAGTGGATTATGGGGAGCAATTTGCAAGTCTTCAGCAAGCTAGCGCAATCAAGAAAGGTGTTCCATCTTGAGGTGGAGAAGATCGTCATCATCAAGCTCAAGTGAAATATGCGCAAGGCAAAGGTATGTTCTTGATAGGATTTCCTTCTTACCGGTCTCATGGTGTTAGTTGGGGAGACCGGTTTATAGGATAGATAACCGTACTATCAAAAGGAGCCCTCGAGTGAGTAACTTGATCATATCCTTCGTGAGAGCTCAAACATTTTCATACTTGGTATCATCTTTCTTGGTTGTTATTTGGATCTTATCCATGTGAGATTCTTGAGCTTGTGGTAATATTCATAATAAGCTCTAGTTCATCGAAAACTGATTTCATATGCATTCTCTATTGCGTTTTTGATATTGGAGGTTTTACCGGTTTGTCTTTTAGAGATTGGTAAAACCTTAAATTATTTGGTTCTTATCCATGAGAGTATTTAGAGCTTGTGTTAATCTTCATGAAAATCCCAAGTTCATCGAAAACGGATTTCATATGCATTCTCTATTGTGTTTTCGATGTTGGAGGTTTTACCGGTTCGTCTTTTTGAGAGAGGTCAAACCTTTCGTCATTTGATTATATCCTCCGTTGCTGGAATATGATGGTTCCCTGCATGATCATTTAGAGTTTGTTGTCCTCTTTAAAACAAGTCCAAGATCATGAAAATCGGAGTCCGGATGCAAAAGTTATGGTTGTTTTCGTATTGTTGTTTCTGTCAGTTTTGCCTTGGCCCGAATGTCCGGAGTGAATAGGCCGGAATGCTCGGCCCGCGCGCTCCAGGGCTATAGCGGTTGGATTTTGGAGGACCTATATATGAGACCGTTCTTTCCCAATGTTTACCTAACATTTCTTGCAAGTTTTCCCCTCCATTGCTGACCTTCTTGAGCTTGCTATCCCTCAATCCCTCCATTGATTCTTGCATATTCTTGAGGGATTTGAAAGAGGAGATCTAGATCTACAACCCCATTAATTAATCTCTCCTCTAAGTGAGGGGAACATCTTGTGATCTAGATCTTGAAGTCTTTTATGGATTTCCTCTATTGTTCTTCCTCTCTTATTCCCCCATAAGCTTTTGTAGCTATGGTGGAATTTGGGAGTGAAGGATTTGAGCACTTCTTGTGTTCTTGCCATTGCATTTGGTGCATCGGTTTGAGTTCTTGTGAGGATTTGATTGGGTGAAAGGTGAGAAGCCTTTTACTCTTGGGTTCTTGGAACCCTAGATGGTTTACTTGTAATTGTAGGTTTGTGGATTACTTGGGGCCTCCAATTAAGTTGTGGCGCTTTCCCCCAAGCGTGTTTGTTGGGAGCCTCCAATCGAGTTGTGGAGAAGTGCCCCAATCTTGTGAGAGGTTCCGGATTGCCACCGACAAGTGCATCGATAGTGGAAGTGTGGATCGATCCCGTTGGGGTGAGATTCACAGTAGAACAAGGGAGGTCTTTTGTGGCATTGGTGGTTTGAAACCAGCCCCTCTCCAAACAAGACATACTCCATTGGGAGGAACTCGGTAAAACATCGTCGTCTCCATGTGCCTCGGTTATCTCTATACCCGAGCTTTTACTTATGCACATTACTTTGTGATAGCCTTCGTGCTTGAAGTCTATATCTTGCTATCACATAGTTGCTTGTCTTGCTTAGCATAAGTTGTTGGTGCACATAGGTCAACCATAGTATATATAGGTTTTGTGCTTGACAAAGTAAATGCTAGTTTTATTCCGCCTTTGTTAAGCCCATCTCATAAAAGTTTTAAACTGCCTATTCACCCCCCTCTAGGCAACATCTGTGTCCTTTCAGTAGGTACTGGTCAATACCGATTCGCGATGGGTTTAATCATGGTCGTTCAAAGAAGATCGTGCGACCAGGAATGAGATGTTCCTCACCTTGGCCGACAGTGAGGTGGTGGCGCCGGAGCGGCTCGAACGGTGGTGCTGGTGGTGGTTGCAGTGACCCTCCAGCGTGGTGGCATGGGGTACGAGATGCGGCAGCGTTCTTCGGTCCTCCTAGTGGTCTTCGCTTGCAGCTTTGCTTCCTCGAGCGGCAGCGACGGTCGGCTGGAGGCGTGCGGCTGCGGTGATGCTCCGGTGAAGGTTCCTGGGTGTTCCGATGTACTGCAAGAGGAGGAAACGTGAGGATAAGAGGTGATGGTCACAGAAGAGATTAGGAGGGAGAGGAGGGCGAGGGGCGACCGAGAACCTCAAGATTGAATCGTGCCCAAGTTGTTTTCCGGGGAGATTGAGCGGAGATTGATGGTGGCTAGGGCTTCACGGATTTTAGAAAAAAAGAGGATGAGATGGGTGCAAGGTATAAAAGGGGACGGAATTCATGAAGCAAGGGCAACCACATGAACAAAAACAAGTAGAAATCGTGGGGAATTTCGTTCGAAGTCGATACAGACTCGTGAGGAGTTCTATCTCCCGGTTGGAGGTGGAAGGAGACAGGGTGGGGCCCACCTGTCAGCTACAAAGAGGGGTGGAGCAGGCTGGCTGCGCTATCGCCTTGGGCTGGCTTGCTGCGTTGCACGATGCTGCGCGGTGCTCGTACGTGGGTGGGGCGGCAGATAGGCTGGTGGGCTGGGCCGGTAGATATGCTTCTAATTTATCTCTTGCATATTATATGTGGCTTTGGGTTTTCAAAGATAGAATCGATCTTACCTACGAACATGGAACCACAACTATGATAATCAAATTATTAGCAACCCGTTATAAATCAGATATCAAGTATATATAGTGGGAGAGATAGACACCCGCTAGCCACTTATGCAAAACTAGTTGCATGTCAAGCGTGGAACAAGTCTCATGTGCGAGGACATGTGAAGTTAGTCCAGGCCACTTCATCCCACTATGCCACTAATATCCAAAATACACGAAGGACACAATAACATGATCATCAGTGCCCACATATTCATATGTGTTCTAACCGTACAAATCATCTACACATAGACATATCTTTGATACCACTGATGGGGTTCGTTGCATACAAACAAAAAAATCTCTACAGTTGCAACTGCCAAGATCGAATCTAGGTGACACTTGTAACGGTTTTAGATGGACTCACCCTCGAAGACCATAAAGCGGGATAACGTTCCCGCAAACAAACGTGGTTTTTGTAGAGTGTACACGACTGTCCTCAAGGATGTGATCACAACACCACAAGTGCAGGGCCTCCATAATCGGTCACACATACGGTGTGCCGACAACTTCCGTCCCTCGCTCCATCTTGGCAGCAGAAGTAGGGGATGCTCGAGAACTCCACCAACACTATGACATGGTGGTGATGCTGGTGGATAAGATCTTGAGCAGGGCTTCAACTAAGCACCGTGCTCATGGCAATGGACAAAGCTAGAAGGGGGAGGAATATGCCAACCAAAGGGAATATGAGAGAAGGGATAATGAGTGAGATGAGAGAAGGAGGGGAACTTTATAGGTGAGGTGGCATCCCCAAGGGCCATGGCATGGCAACCATGGTGCTGCCCCCACCTCTCCCCCATTTATGTGGGTGGACACTCCACTCATCTCTCATTCAGTTTCCACTCAAAAATCAAATGTCTTTCCATTAAATCACTTTAATTCACTTGGTTTAATACCACTCAATTTAATGAACACTTAATTTAATGAGTACTCCATTTAATGAAATCATTAATATTTTATTCCCTTACAATATTCCGGTACACCGAAACTATTCTGATAGTTTTTATCAGAACAATTCCTGCGATGTCCGGTATTTTCTGCAGTGTTCCCTATCCACTCAAATGTGTTGACTACCCTTAAGTGTGTCTACCTACAGGCTCATGAACTGTGTGGAAATGATCAAGACTCTCTTCGATCAATAATAATTAAGGCCTGGTGAAAGGGCATGTATGCCCCATATGTCGCTTTGGTAATTAATGACAATCTCTATGCACTAATGTGTGAATTGAGTTTCACTTGTAG
Organism: Avena eriantha; assembly: GCA_910589775.1. NCBI lineage: Eukaryota > Viridiplantae > Streptophyta > Magnoliopsida > Poales > Poaceae > Avena > Avena eriantha. Next base: position 502,639,945 of record OU342743.1, read on the forward strand.
GTTTTGTCCATTGGCATCGCTTGGCCCATGTGTTGGTTACAAGGCTGAAAAATGAAGAATAAGAAGAAGAAGAAGAAGAAGAAGAAGAATAGATGTCCAAGGGCTTTGTGCCTATTGGAATCATGTAGAAGAAGAAGAAGATCAAGAGTGTCTTGAAGAAGAAGATGGAGCTTCTCATGGCTATCTTCAAAACATCATCAAGAAATGAAGTGGAAGCTCAAGATGCGCCATCTCTAGAGGATCTCATTCTTGAAGCTTGCCATCCTCGGTGATCATGGAGTGATGAAGACAAGTTCAAATAAGAGGTTTCCCCATGGTGCATGGGGGAGCAAGTCGCAAGTCTTCATCAAGCAAAGCGCGGGCAAGAGTGATCAAGAAAGATGTTCCATCTTGAGGAAGACAAGATGGTCTATATTAAGCTCAAGTGGAATGCTCAATGCAAAGGTATTATCTTGATAGGTTTTCTCTTTTTCCGGTCTCATGTTGTTAGTTGGGAAACCTGGTTTAGGATAGATAGTCGTACTATCAAGAGGGGCTCTCGAGTGAGTAGCTCGATCGTATATTTTGGGTGAAGCTCAAACCTTTGCATACATAGTGATGACCCACAAGTAGAGGGGGTGTATTGCAGTATTTTTGATAAGTAAGAGTGTCGAACCCAACGAGGAGTAGAAGGTGTTGACGAGTGGCTTGGAGCAGGAATTCTCTGTAAATACTTAGCAAACGGATTTTTAGGGTTTTTTGATAATGCAGGTAAATAAAGTACGAGTAAATAAAAGACAATAATAATAAATGCAGCGAGTGGCCCAATCATTTCTTTAGCAAAGGACAAGACGGTTGTATTACTCAAGATGACCAACGTTCTCGAGGACACACGAGAATATCATCAAGTGCTTTCGCTTCATCTAGTTGATTAATCTTCTTTAGTTTGCTAAGTGTTGTGTGGGTGAACCTGTGCTAATGTACCGACCTTCCTAGGACTAATACATACTTGTGATTATACCCCTTGCAAGCATCCGCAAGTACAAGAAAGTAATTAAGGTAGAAACATAACCACAGCTTTAAACTCTAAGACCCTGACATCCCTTGTGCATTGGTTTCCTAACGGGGGTTCAGGTTTCTGTCACTCTAGCAACCCCTACGATTAGTAGCCAAATACACAATGCATTTCCCTAGGCCCATATAGGTGAAGTGTCATGTAGTCGACGTCACATGACACCACTATAAGAAATACACCACAACTTAATTATCAAACCATTGAATCTTTCTCAACACAATTCCACTACTAACAACATGACTTCTCCCATGTCCTCAAGAACTAAATGAACTACTCACAAGACATCATATGGATCAAGATCAGAGATTATATAATGATATGTAACAATCTGATCATAAACGATAATTCAATGGTTCACTCAATAGCATCAACTACAAGGAGTAATCAACACCGGGAAAGTTTCCCCTAATTACTATGCAAGATTCTACTCAATTGTTACAGCGGTATGAAGTGGTGATGATGGTGCTAGTGGAGATGATGGTGGTGATGATGATGATGATCCCAATGAAATCTAGCTTGATGGTGGTGTTGATGGCGACGATCTCCCCTCTCCGGGAAGGAATTCCCCCATCAGAATTCTGTCTGCCGAAGAGATCTTTCTCTCTCGGTGTTTTCCGCCCCACAGAGGCGGCATAAACTTTCTGTGGTCGCTCCCCCGGTATTAGGGTTCCGTGGGGATAATATACGCCAAAGGGGAGAGCCTGGAGTGGGCCAGGGCCGCCACACAACCTGCTAGCACGGCCTAGGGTTGCCCGCGCCATGGGGTGGTATGGGCCCCCTATGGCCCATCTCCACTCCCCCTTCAATCTTCGTCTTCTGGAAAAATAGAATTTTCCATGTATTTTCCCGGATTTTCTGATCTTTGCGAATTTTGCCTCCAAACAGCACCTTTTCCATCAGAATTCTAACTGCAGCGGTCCATGCTCCAAAAGTCATCCACCATGCAAAAACAGATGAAATTACATAAGTATCATCTCTTAATATTAAATATATCAATGAATAACAGTAAATTATGATATAGAATAGTGATGCAAAATGGACGTATCAACTCCCCCCAAGCTTAGGCTTCGCTTGTCCCTAAGCGAAAACTGAGCTCAATAAACACGACCTCGGGTTTATGGAGTGAAGAGTCAATAAAAGAATACGGACAAGAAGCATCACATTCATCAATACATAAATCATAATAGAAGACAACTCACTATTATATAACTTAACTTGCAATAAGTAAAGGAAACACAATAAAGATACATAAAGTAAATAACAATTGGTAATGGCAAACTTAGCTCTTGGTCGAAGAATACTTGACAATTTGTAGGACATAAAGGGGGTTTTCAATGATAGCTTTCAAAGTAATAAACACTAAGATAAGAGAAAATGTGCAAAGCAAGGAACATAACAAACATGATTGAATAAATCATCATATGAATGAATGAAACACAACAACTCAAAATACTTGCTGAGCTAGAAGGGAATACGTTTATTGACTCAACTGAAAAGTAAAAGATAGGCCCTTCGCAGAGGAAAGCACGGATTTCAAGTTTCATAAAGAGCTTCCAAAAATTATGGTACTTACTAGCTTTCAGCTCTCATTGCCCCTATCATAGGCATCTTTAAGTGATTAAGGTTAAAGTGACACAACTAAGAGGATATGCTTGACAAGTTATAAGTTGAAATCTCATGCCCCTTACTTACGATTACCGAACCTCATGCTACTCAACTTCAGTCACAAGTAAGCTCTTGTCATTGTAAATACATATGTATCATAGAGAACCGCCAACGGGGTACCCCTTGCACATGATACAGGAGTTATCCCATAATAAAAATGACAAGGCGAGCAGACAATGTGCATCTCAGCAATCTTTTTATTTCCTATTTGCATAGGTTTTTATTGAGGATGCTTCATAGAGTGCTCATTATGGTTATGCTGCAAGTTTCCACCATGATTAGGCATGGCTTAGGCTAGCGGCCCAGGCGTTTTTGTAACACACATACAAACTCCATGATCTTACAAGTTCCCCTTTTATTTCACACCACCGGGATCCATAAGCAAAAGAATCATGATATCAACAGAATATAAGTGCAATATTGAAAGCGTTCCCCATGATACATGGTTCTGCTAACTTCAACTTATAAAGCGCAAGCATATACGCAACAAAGATGGACACAATGGTTCAAGTTTATTAAGTGCAAAAAAGTAAAGTGTGCCATCAAGTTCATGAGAGCTTTAATCACTAGTTTTTACATAACAAGTTTAATTTTGAACGTAGATAAAAACATGAATTTACTTGGAATAGCAATAGTGCTAGTAGGTAGGTATGGTGGACACAAATTGCATAGGTTTTGGTTTAAGGATTGGATGCACGAGAAGCAGTCCCTCTCAGTACAGGTTTTTGGCTAGCAAGGCTGGTAGCAAGCATAAGAGTTGAAGGAAACAAACAAACATACAAGTGATAAAAACAAACATGCAATCTTCCTTGGAAGCACAAAAGATCTTAACTAGAGAATACTAAGCTTATGAGCAAATCAAGAAAGAAAGATTATGAAATTATATTTCTTTAGAGTACTTTTATCTTTTCATTCAATTCTCAAAATAGTGTTGCTACTGACCGAGCCAGGTTTGCCAAAACCAACTAAATTTACTCAATGATCCCAAAGTGATACCAATACTAACGACAAGATCAATCATATAATCATAAATTGAAAACTAATATAAGGTATGCAAAAGAGTAAATGATAGAACTTCTCATTAATATTCCATAATGGCACTCACACCAAGGGATACATAGATATCTAACGAGAGGGGGGACACTTCCATAATGCAAACCATCCTACATGATAACTTCTCTATTCATGATATGACTCTACTAAAAAGGTAAAAAGATAGGAGATAGTGATGTGATACCGCGGCACTCCCCCAAGCTTGGAACAAACCAAGGCGATGCCAAAACCTGATGACGAATTACTCCTTCGGTGGTGGTGGTGGTGTTCTCTCATCATCGTCCGACTTCCAAGGTAAGGGCTCCCCATCAACAAAAGACATCGTGGTCTCCAACAACCTGAAACTTGCAGTAGCACTTATGCGTTTAAACCTAACCTCGTACTCATAGTTTTGATTATGCACGTCGTAGATCTGCGCTTGTAGTTGGTTGGTTGTTTGTGGAGCGAGAGAATTTCATCCTTAAGCTCAACAGTCTCCTTCTGGTGCTTGGCGATGAGTTCGGAACAAATCTTACGGATGATGTCCACTTCACGTTCCGCCATCTTCTTGTACCTAAAGACTTCTTGCTCCAGTGCTTCCATCCTGTCCTCCAGACTTCCTTCACCTTTAGGGACCTGAACCTCTTTTATCTATACCTCCCCATCTTCGAGCAACAACTCCTTGGGATGAATCTTCAACTCACGCATGTACGGGTTGATGATATCTGCAAAAGAATCTTCCTTGGTTGATTGATACGTCCAAAACGTATCTACTTTCCCGGACACTTTTGCTATTGTTTCTCCTCTAAACTTGTGTGATTTGGATGCAACTAACGCGGACTGACGCTGTTTTCAGTAGAATTGCCTTGTTGTCTACTTTTTGTGCAGAAAATCAACTATCAGGAAAAATCCCGGAAAATATGCCAAACAAACTATTTTACCAGAAGACTCCCGGAGCTAGAATACGAGACGGAGGAGGGCTGGGCCCAGGCCACACGACCTGGCCACGCCAGGGGGTGGTCTGGCCGGCCCAGGCACCCCCTCAGTCTCCGTCTTCGCCTATAAGTTGCCTTCTGACCTAAAAACTCAGGGGGGTTAGACGATTTTCCAGAAGGAGTTCCGCTCCGCCGCCACCACTAGATTCCACAAAACAGCACCAGAAACTCCGTTCTGGCACCCTACCGGGACGGTGAATTGGAGGACATCATCACCATCGTTCTCCATCGACCATCCATGTTTCCCCCATCTATGAGTGAGTAATCCCCCGTTGTAGGCTATGGGGATGGTAGGGGTTGGATGAGATCGTTCATTTAATGGCATTAGATTGTTAGGCATGGTGCCTAGTATCTTTTATTAGTGCTTTATGACTTTGTTGCGACTTGTTATGCTTAATGCTTATCACTAGGGCCCGAGTGCCATGATTTCAGATCTGAACATGTTATTGATTCATTATGATAGTATTGTTTTTGGTCTTATTTGCAAATTGTATACACACATTGTTGTCCGGAACCAAAGGCCCCGAAGTGACAGCAATCGGGATAACCGGAGGGAATGGCTTTGATGTGAGGATCACATGTGTTCACGGAGTGTTAATGCTTTGCTCTAGTGCTATATTAAAAGGAGCACCTTAATTGCCAGTAGTTCCCTTGAGCCCCCGCTGCAAACCGGCAGGCAGGACAAAAGATATTGTGCAAGTTCTGATTGCGACCATGTATGACTATATATGGAACACATGCCTAGGATTATCTAGTACTTGGATGCTTTATCTTATTTATCTGCAATTGCCCTATGTTCTGATTGCTATATGAATTGTCTTGTCCATGCAACGCCCGTCCATCCATCCCTATGCCTACCGCACTCGAATCCTACTGTTTGCTGCAATTGTTACTACTGTCTTTATTTTACTACTGCTATTACTTTACTATTCCTACTACAAAATTGTTGCTACTGATAAACTTTTTTGAGCAAGATTGTTTCCAGGTGCAGCTGAATTGACAACTCAGTTTTTAAGGCTTAAAAATATTCTTTGGCTCCCCTTGTGTCGAATCAATAAATTGGGTTTCACTTCCCTCGAAAATACTGCGATACACCCCCTATACTTGTGGGTCATCATTGATCCTGAGGAAAACATGGTGGCTCCAAAACTGGGACTCTACCTATCAGAAACAGATCGAAACGAAAACACGACAAGAACACGATACATGAACCTTGGGGGATCCGGGGGATTATATATTACGAATTTTTACAACGAAAGGAAGGTACTGGGAGAAAATAGGTCAGAGACAGAGTCCGAGGTGGCCACACCACCTGCTGGCGCGGCCAGGGGGGCGCGCTAGGGGTGGTGTGAGCCACCCTGGCTCTGTTTTCGTCCCTCTTTCACTTAGTTGCTTTCCTTGTTGGATAAAAACTGCAAAAATATAACTTGACAGAATTTTTGTGAAACTTTTCTTACTAGAACTGTTACCTATTCGGAAACGGACTCTGCAGGTCTCTGAATTTGGTCTTTGATAAATTTTTCCGGAGTTACTACTTGAATACATCAATATCTTCATTGTAAGAATCTCCAACAATATAGTGCTTGAGTCGCTGACCATTCACCACTTGTGTAGTGTTATCTTCTAAAGAAGAAATTTTTATTACACCTGAATGATATACTTCTTCGATAACAAAAGGTCCTTCCCTTTTTGAAAGTAGTTTACCCGCAAAAATTCTGAGACGAGACCTATACAATAGAACTTTCTCACCAACATGGAACTCCCTCTTAAGAATTCTCCTGTCATGCCATCTTTTAACTTTTTCCTTAAAGAGTCTAGCATTCTCATATGCTTCACTCCTCCATTCATCCAACGAACTTAAGTCAAATAATCTTTTCTCACCAGTAAGTTTACAGTCTCTATTAAGTTCTTTCACTACCCAATAAGCTTTGTGTTCTAATTCTAAAGGCAGGTGGCAAGCTTTCCCATAAACCATTTTGTAAGGAGACATTCCCATAGGATTTTTATAGGCAATCCTATAAGCCCATAAAGCATCGTTCAACTTTTTAGCCCAATTTTTTCTAGATCTATTAACAGTCTTTTGCAAGATGGATTTAATTTCTCTATTTGATACCTCTACTTGCCCACTAGTTTGGGGATGATAAGCTGAAGCAATTCTATGATTAACATCATATTTAGCAAGGGTCTTTCTAAAACCACCATGAATGAAATGAGACCCTCCATCAGTCATAAGATACCTAGGCACTCCAAACCTAGGAAAGATAATATCCTTAAGCATTTTTAAAGAGGTCTCCCCATCAGCACTTTTTGTAGGTATGGCTTCTACCCACTTAGTAACATAGTCAATAGCAACAAGAATATGGGTATAACCTTTTGAAGAGGAAAAAGGACCCATAAAGTCGAATCCCCAACAATCAAATGGTTCAATAATGAGAGAGTAATTTATAGGCATCTCATTGCGTCTAGAAATGTTACCAACTCGTTGGCACTCATCACATGATAAGATAAATTTTCTTGCATCTTTAAAAAGGGTAGGCCAGTAAAAACCTGATTCTAGCACCTTCTGTGCGGTTCTATTACCCGCATGATGTCCTCCATAGGCACTACCATGACATTTCCGCAATATCTCCTTTTGTTCATATTCTGGAACACATCTTCGCATAATACCATCTACTCCTTGTTTATATAAATGTGGGTCATCCAAAAAATAATGCCTCAAATCGTAAAAGAACTTCCTTCTTTGCTGAGCTGTAAAAGTTGGAGGCAAATACTTGGAGACAATAAAGTTATCATAATCAGCATACCAAGGGCTCCCTCACGAGCTTACCCCTACTGCAGCTAACTGGTCATTTGGGAAACTATCATTAACTGGCATAGGATCAAAAGAAACATTTTCCAATCGAGATAAATTATCAGCAACAGGATTTTCAGCACCTTTCCTATCTACAATATGTAGGTCAAACTCTTGTAAGAGCAGCACCCATCTAATGAGCCTAGGCTTATTATCTTTCTTCATCATAAGGTAACTTAATAGCAGCATGATCAGTATGAATGGTAACTTTTGAGTCAACAATATAAGGTCTAAACTTATCACAAGCAAAGACAACAGCTAAGAATTCTTTTTCAGTAGTAGCATAATTCTTTTGAGCAGCGTCAAGAGTCTTACTAGCATAATGGATAACATTTAAATTTTTATCTATTTGTTGCCCAAGGACAACACCTATAGCAAAATCACTAGTGTCACACATGATTTCAAAAGGTAAGCTCCAATCAGGTGGTTGAACAATAGGAGTAGTAGTTAAAGCCTTCTTTAGAGTTTCAAAAGCTTCCTTACAATCATCATCAAAAACAAAGGGTACATCCTTTTGAAGAAGATTAGTGAGGGGTTTTGATATCTTAGAGAAATCTTTAATAAACCTTCTATAGAAACCAGCATGACCAAGGATACTACGAATACCTTTGACGTCTCTTCGACAGGGCATTTTCTCAATTGCTTCAAATTTAGCTCTATCAACTTCTATGCCTCTTTCGGAAATCTTATGTTCGAGGACAATCCCTTCATTGACCATGAAGTGGCATTTCTCCCAATTAAGAACAAGATTAGTTTCTTCACATCGCTGCAAAACTTTATCAAGGTTGTGTGGACAATTATCAAAAGAAGTTCCATAGACGGAAAAATCATCCATGAATACTTCCACAATTTCCTCACAAAAACCATGAAAGATAGCAGACATGCATCTTTGAAAAGTAGCAGGAGCATTACACAAACCAAAAGGCATACGTCTATAAGCACAGGTTCCATAAGGGCATGTAAAAGTAGTTTTTTCTTGATCTTGTTGTTTAATAGCAATTTGAGAGAACCCAGAGTATGCATCAAGAAAACAAAAATGGGTCTTTTTAGACAACCTTTCTAACATTTGATCAATAAAAGGAAGTGGGTAATGATCTTTCTTAGTAACTTTGTTAAATTTTCTGAAATCAATGCACATCCTATAACCTACTACTATTCTTTGGGGAATAAGCTCATCATTATCATTAGGCACAACGGTAATTCCCCCTTTTTTAGGGACACAATGAATAGGACTAACCCATTCAGTATCAGCAATAGGGTAAATAATACCAGCATCAAGGAGTTTTAATACCTCGTTTCTTACCACTTCCTTCATCTTAGGATTTGAACGACGTTGATGCTCTACCACTGGCTTTGCATCTGGTTCTATATTGATAGCATGCTGACATATAGTGGGAGAAATCCCCTTTAAATCATCCAGAGTATAGCCCATAGCTCCTCGGTGTTTCTTCAGTAACTCCAATAATCTTTCCTCTTCCTTCCCTGAAAGTTTAGAACTAATAATAACATGATATATTTTATTATCATCAATGTAAGCATATTTAAGATCATCAGGTAAAGGTTTTAGATCAAAGACCGGATCCTTTTAGGTGGCAATGTGGTACCCGAATCTTCCACAGGAAAGTTATGCTTAAGCATCTTAGGTTGACAACGGAGAATCTCATCAATCTCATTTCTTTCTTCCATGAAGATTTCACTTTCGTGGTCTTCCATAAATTGCTGCAAAGCATTGTTAGGAGCAAGAGAAATAGAAGCAAGTTTTTCAACTCCAAAATCCTCATTATGGGTTTCATTTTCACAAGGTTCTTTAGTAAATTTCGAAAAATTAAACTCATAAGATCCCCATCAAATTTAGTTAAAAATTTCTCCCTTTTGCAGTCTATAATGGCTCCACATGTACTCAAGAAAGGTCTACCAAAAATGATAGGATCGGTTTTACTAGAAGCTGAACCAAGTAATAGAAAATCAGCAGGATATTTAGTCTTACTACAAAGAATTTCCACATCTCTTACAATACCAAATGGAGAGATGGTCTCTCTATTAGCAAGGTGAATAACCACATCAATCTCTTCTAGTTCGCAAGGACTGATTTCATGCATAATTTCTTTGTAAAGCTCATAAGGAATAGCACTTGAACTTGCACCAATATCACATAAACCATAATAGCAATGGTCACCAATTCTAACAAAAAGCACAGGGACACTAGCCTTTTAGTTCTATTAGGATGTGAGACAATATTAGAAGCATCCTCATAGAAGACAATGTGTCCATCTTCTACACTTTTAGTGACAAGGTCTTTCACAATTACTACAGCAGGTTCAATGTTTATTTTTTCATCAGGTTTTACAATTCTCTTTGTACTTTTATTGATTACACTAGTTATCATAGGATGCTCCTTTACCTTATCCGGGAAGGGTATTTTCTCGATATAAGGTTCAGGTAAGATATGATCAATAGTGCAAAATCCAGTACTTCTAACAGGAACATAATCAACAATATCTTTATATGGTGCATGATACTTGTTCCATTCCTTTTTGGAATTTCAATATAAGAGGCAAAAGCCTTAAAACAATTTGCAATAACTTGAGAATCAAGACCATAAGCATTACTAATATTATGAAAGTCATTAGTTCTCATAAAAGATTCAATGCATTCATAATCATAATTTGTACATGACTTCCTTCCTTTGTCATTCTCCCATGCTTCAACATTGTCTTGGATACAGTCTAGAAGATCCCATTTAGCTTCTTATTCCATGCGTATAAATGATCCAGCACAAGAAGCATCCAATAAATCCTTATCATGGAGAGAAATCCTTGCATAAAAGTTATTGATAATAATATTGTGAGGGAGGTCATGAATAGGACATTTGAGCATTAGTAACTTCAATCTCCCCCAAGCTTGAGCTGTACTCTCTCTCCATCAAGAGGCCAAAAGTTGTATATTTGATTCCGATCTTTTTGAATCTCACTAGGAGGATAAAATTTTGAATAAAAGAGAGGCACTATTTCCTCCCATTCAAGAGCTTGACCATTCTTCAGTAGCTTATACCATTCTTTAGCTCTTCCTTTTAGTGATAATGATAATAACTTCTTCTTGACTTGACCTCTTGTAATACCTGCACACTGATACGTTGCTAACGTATCCATAATTTTTGATGTTCCATGCTTAGTTTTTATCTACTTTCTTATGTTTTGTTCCAACTTTGGAGTACTTTCTATACACTTTCTTGGACTAACCTATTAACAAGAGCCAAAGTGCCAGCTACATGTTTTCTGCTGTTTTTGGTTCTAGGAAAGTCAAAAAATGAATATTCTCAGAATTGGACGGGACAAAAGCCAAAGTCAATTTTTCACCGAGGGACACAAGGAGCCAGAATACGAGACGGAGAGGGGCCAGGGGGCCGCCACACCCCTGGTCGTGTGGCCCAGCCTGGTCCGCGCCAGGGGGTGGTGTGGCCGCCTAGGGCACCCCCTTGGCCTCCCCTTTCGCCTATAAGATGCCTCCGATACAGAAACCCTAACTACCAATTCAAAAATTCCATGAAAGAGTCTGTAGCCGCTGTCATATCCATCCCTAGATCGGGAGGGATCTGAAGCTCTTCCTGGCACCCTGTCGGAGAGGGGAATTCACCCTGGAGGCCTTCTTCATCACCATGCAAGCCTCCGGTGTGATGTGTGAGTAGTTCATCCTTGGACCACGGGTCCATGTAGTAGCTAGATGGCTGGTTCTTCTCCTTTTTGCTATCATGTTTAGATCTTGTGAGCTCCATTCATGATCAAGATCATCTATTTGTAATTCTACATGTTGTGTTTGCGGGGATCCGATGGATATTGAGATGCTATTTCAGATTGATTATTGATTCTATCATGTCATTGTTATTTGTGATCTTGCATGATTTCCGTTGTTAGTAGCTATCTTGGCCAAGTAGATGCTAGCAACTCCAAGAGTTAGTATTTATGCTCGATAGTGGGTTCATGCCTCTAGTAATCTGGGGAAGTGATAGAAATATCTAAGGTACTAGAAGTGATGTTGCTACTAGGGAGAAAACAACAATCCTTTGTTCATAGAACAATCATATTGTTTACTTTACACGCAATGCGTAATGCAATTATCTGTTGCTTGCGACTTAATACTGGAGGGGGTTCAGATGATAACCTGAAGGTGGATTACTAGTCATGGATGCAGTTGGATTACGGTATATGTATAATGTTGTAATGCCTAATCAAATCTCAAAGGAGTCAACATGAGTAGTATATGCATGATTGCTTTCTCGATGTTTGTCAATAGCCCCACTGTAATTTGTTCATCCAACATGTCATCTATCTTAAGGAGAGCCACCACTAGTGAACTATGGACCCCGGTCCTTTCTTTTATCATCAACTACAATCAACTGTTTACTGTTTTCTATTTACTTTCTGCAAACTACTACTTTCTTCCACACAATACGCTTAATCCTTTGTTTTCAGCAAAACCGGTGAGATTAACAAGCTCACTGTAAGTTGGGGCAGAGTTCTGTGGTTGTGTTGTGAAGGTTTCCATGTTGCTGTTGGCACTGGTAGTGCGCCCTGCCAAAGTTCAGCTAGCAACACCTTGGAGGTGTTTCCTTGCTCCTACTGGATTGATAACCTTGGTTTCATAACTGAGGGATAACTTGCTGCTGTGCTCATCATACATTCATCTTGGGGTTCCCCAATGAGCTCGAGATATCTTGGGCCAAGCAAACTTTTTCTGGCGCCGTTGACAGGGAGTCAAGGATCCTCACAAGGGGGTCCCTCATAACCAATCTCTTTACTTTGTTATTTTTGTTTTTCTTAGTTTACTTTCTGCTTTGTTTGCTTGTTTCTTTATCAAAAACACACAAATAATAGTTTTACTAGTTTGCTTTCTATATCAAAAACATACAAAAAAAAGTAAGTCCTTCTATAGTTGTTGCTCTTTCTTAGCTCACCATGTTGATCCCTAAATTCACTTTGAAAGACCTTTCAATAGGTGGTGGCTCTATAATTGGAAAACATAATATTGAAGACTTCTTTAATCATGTTAGTAAACATGAGGATATTAAGGATAGATCCCTTGCAGAACTTGCTCCAAACTATAAAATTGTTGCAGCTTCTTTAGTTCACATGTTGGAAGCTAGGTTTGTTAACCTTAACACCTTAATGCAAGTAATTTTTCTTAAAGTTAAATAAATTGATGACCCTGAAAAGAGAGATTTTATTCTGGAAACGTTGCTTAAGGAATTCTATGATGTTGCCAAGGAAGATAGAAAAGTCTTTGAACGTTTTAATATGCCAGGCTCATGTGTAGATGTTATTGTTACACGAGAAAAGATGAACAGAACCAAACCTAATGGGGAGGAAATTACGATACCAATACCTTTGAAACTTGTAGCAATGCATGAAGCCATAGAAAAGAATCTTGATTGGATTGTTCCTAAAAACCCGTTTGATGAAAATAGTGAACCCAAGAGTATTGAGAGAGGATCCTCTAGAACTTATTGGGATGAGATACCTTGCCTTGTTGAAGATATTTCTGGTATCAATCTTAATACTTCTTCATTTGAGAACACTTGATTCTTTTTCTTGCTTCTTAGGCCTAACTTAAAGGCGTTAAAGAAAAGTACTTATTGGGAGATAACCCAAAAGTTTTAGATGATTCTCGGAAGTTATTACTTTAGTAATAACCTGTCCTTATCCTTTTTATTTGCGTTTTGTGCCCAGAGTAACCTCTAATGAGAGAGAAGTAATGATTGGGAAGTTGTTGTCCCGAAACAGATTTATGTGCTTCATCGTAAACATTCTTGTAAAATCTCTGTACGTCCTTTTGAGGCGTGAATTTTTTCTTCTGCCCCAGGTTGTTATCTAACTTTCGTTAGTTCAACACTTTTCGATTTGAGCAACAGAAGGTCTTCGAAAATATTCGTCTTTGCATGCTGGTCTATTTTGTCAGATTTCTGCCATTATTTGCATTTGCTTCTGGTTGGTTCCTTTTGAGTTCTTTTGGGGAATTGAGCTTTTTGAGGGAAGTGATACAGTAGCTTGTGTTTTAATGGAAGTTTTATTGGTAATGTAACTGAACCTAAAAGTCTTATTATCTTGAGTGCACTAATGTTGCTAATAAAGATTGTGTGAAGTTTTGTATGAAGAAAAATTTCAGGTGTATGGAAGGAATGATGTAATGAGATGAAGAATGGACTAAATCTCAAGCTTGGGAATGCCACCCCGTGTCACCCCAAGAAATATTCAAGAGGTACAAGCGTCAAAGCTTGGGGATGCCCAAGGCATCCCCTTCTTCATCAATAAAAATCCCAGGTTTCTTCCAAACACTTCATTTTTATTGTTTCATGCATAGTTGTGTTGTTCTTGGAGCGTCTTCTTTTTCGTTTCCGTTTTGGTTTTCATTTGCTTGGTTTTCTTAGTTTGCTAAATAAATTGGTTGGACCCCTTCTTTCATACATTGGTTTTCAAATAGTTTGGTTTGGATTGGAAAAGAGTAGGAAAAGTTCATGCTTAAGTGGTAAAGGAGCTTGTTTTTGACTGTGGCCTATGCTTTGTCATTGCATGCTTGATATATTTTTGGATTTATGCTTAGTATTCTTTGTTGTAGCATGACTTGTCATAAACAATTGAGATTGCTTAATATGCCTTGGAAGAATCATGTGTTGTTTTAGTATATTAAAGCATAGTATTGTGGTATTCTCCTTTGATGCTTTATTTGGATCGACTTGGCACATGCTCACACCATGTTTTGACTATCCCAAGTCACCATAGACTTTATGATCCTTTAGTTTTCAACTTGTAATATCACTTTATGCTTTGATTAATGATGTTTTGTCGCTCTGCATGATTATGGCCATTATTGCTCTCTTAGTTGGTTGTTCCCAGTCTTTTGTTAGCCTCCATAACCAAGTATGATGTGGGGCCCCCGGATTAATCCTCCAAGAATACCTATTATGCATACAACCACAATCCCATGATCATTTAGTCGTGGCACATAACCGACAAGTATCATTACAACATCCGAGACATACCGAAATTACAAGACTTACATAAATGCCATTATGGCTACATCAATAATCTCCAGCGGAACTTCATCAAGTGTAGAGCCCAATCCATGCCTAAACCTACAGGCAACTGACTAGGAGAACGTCCTAGCACGCATAGTCGTCCTCGTCACCTTCTTCTTGATATCTGACCAAGTTAATAGCCAGGGACAATGCTAGTGAGTACTTTGAATGTACTCGCAAACCACCTTAAGTTAACAATAATAACAAGAGGATATGCATTATGGCCGTGGTAATAGGAGGGCTCCAAGAGAGGTTCTTTTCTCAATTAGTTTCTCTTGTAGATATAGCATCTACATATCTTTGTTGAAAACTTTTGTAAAACGTTTTGGAAACCTTTTTGAGAAGTTTTGGAAAACATCAGGACTGGGTCACCCATTTGTTCCCGTCTTTAGGGCGTCCCACGACCAAACCCCTTTCATCCCGTTCTGACCATCCCATGGTCCGAACTAGTATCCTTTCCGACCATCCCATGGTCAAAAAATTTCAAAGCCATTGCTTTTCAGAAATCCTTTTTGAAAACAAAACCAACACCACTCTACAGCAACCTTCCCAACGCTCCATGACCCCGAACGCGGCTATTCGAATAGATTTAGACTCTGCAGAGGTTGTACACTTTACCACACCATCCGGGTAATACCCTAATCTTCACCGATCGTGTGTCGAGTAACCGATCAAGACTCTCTGGATGCCCACTCCAATATAAGTGCCTACCCTATGAGTGTTATTCTGCTCAATACCAGGACGTCGGGTACCGAGGACCAACCGGAGCGCATATTGCACATCCCATGTGCGCGCTTTCAATGAGGGGCTCATAGTAACGCGCGGAGGTCTATAGACCCTTCATTCCTTCTCCCGGTCGATGTCTCACATGGAACGTTTGTCCGGAGAAGGCCCACCCTCCAGGGAGTTTCATCCCCTATAGTAGTTCCGAGGAAGCTTATACCAGAATAGACAAACATCAAATCCAGCCCTGTCCCATTCTAGAGTAATGTGGTTACACAGGGTTAATTGTTCTAGCAAAACTGCAAAGAACCGGGTGCGTTTTCATAAAACCTTTTTCCTCCATATCTTCTTCAGCATTTTGTAAAACGAAAACCTTTTTCTTTCTCAACATCTCTTGGGAGGTCCCACCTCACCAAGGGTTTAACATAAAACATTTGATAAAACTTTTTCGGGGTCTTCCCATCCTCTAGCTTTGCTTCGGCTAAATCGGGGTCTCCAAAGGGGCATGGTGTCTCACACCATCTATTCTACTAGGGACAAGTAGGTGTCACCAAGGGGGTTGTACTTAATAGTACCAAAGTGTAATAGTTCGGAGGAGCCGAACCACCACCATATATACATCATCATATAGCAAAACAATGCAATTTTAATAAACAGTAGATAAAACATGTGTAAGTAAAATAGTAGGACAAGGCTTATGAGAAAGAAGGTGGCTTGCCTGCGATCAGCAATATGGCATCATTGTCCCTGGACCTCTTCTTAGAAAATCATAATAACCAATAAAAACCATCTCCTTCTGTTCTCCGATATAAGCGCAACTATCGTCGATAGGGAACACATGCAAACAAACACAAGGGCACAATCAATACAAGGCATAAAATCACCAATACAATACAACAAGCAACTTAATAATACCAAATTAAGATTCAGATGGTTTTGGAGAGGATTGGATTTAGGAGATTGAGATGGCCTTGGAGAAGGGGATGAACATCCCTTAGGGTTTTATAGTCCAGAAAATACCTAGGAGAGGGGTTTTGGACCAAGGACATATTCTATATGGCACCATTGTGTAAAAATGATACCAACATATAGGGTTTTATAAAATGAGACCAACAAAAGTGGTTTCATTATTTTATCACTTTTCTTTGATTTCCGATGAATTTTCTAGTGATAAAGGCTCTAGTTTTAGGAAATAATTCACTAGAAAAGTTCTGGAGCTCCAAACATTATTTCCTTGGGTGATTAGGTAGTGTTTGATGTACTAGTTCACTGAGAGTTGTAATCATGTCAGAATAATTACCATAATGCCCTCGGGAAATTCCCAAAGGCAGTTATGTGGGGTTTTTGTATTTTTGACCAAATGAAATCTATAGAAGCTTTTGATTTGATTCTAGGGACACCTGGTAGGTATTTAGAATACCTTTCTATAGGAATTGCATTCACTCTTTTTGGAGTTGTCAAACTCCTGGAGTGATTTGTTTAGTGATAATACCCCTTACAGAAGTATTTAATTCACTGAAATTCAACAGGGGGTCAATAAATCCTTATCTCCTGGTTTTGGATAGCCATTGATGGTCCAATTCTCTGGGAGTTGGAATTAGCCTAATAGGAGCTGTAGAAATGCCTAGGGAATTTTCTAAAGTCAGAGAGGAGCTGATTTTGTTATTTTTCCTACAACAACTCCAGAGCTCCACTTGGTATGGGGCTAGGGTGGCATGCAGGGTACCACTAATACCTTTTAGTGCAAAGTGGTTTTGTTCAAATTGGAGTTGTAAAACTACCAGCAGGATTTTAGAAGGGTTTTAGATACCTTCCAGATATTGATTTAATATAAGGAATCTATACATAATCTGGGCTATCCAAAGGTACTAAGTGTTAGAGAAAACATACATGCATCTAGGAAAATTTAGATCTAGGCACTTTGTGTTGATTTCCATTTTTAAAAAGATTTAAACCAAAAAGTCAAAATAGATCTGGTGGAAAAATATTAAAAAGGGAAATGGGTGGGCTAGTTTTCCAGGGGAATGGGCCGCCGAGGAGGAATCGGCCCACGAGGCAGCAACACGCGTGGGTGGGAGCGGTTTTTAAATCGCCGACTGGCGGGGCCTGGTGGTCAGCGAGGGAGGGCGGCCAAAGCGGTACGAGGCGACGGTGGCCGTTCCATCAAATGACGTTCGAGGACCCCGAGGCGTCGTCCTCCTCTCGACGCGCAGACAGGCGGGGGAATCCCTAGGCGGGCCCGGCGGCGTGGAGGGCTCACCTAGGGCCACGGGGAGGCGACGAGGAGCGGCAGAGAGGACGCGGTGGACGACGGCGACCTCAACGGTGGGCGGCAAGATGCGGTTCTACGCCGGGAGACGACCCGCCTGCTCACGCCCGAGAGGGAGCTCGCCGGAGCCCGCTGGCGGCGATGGTAGAGGCGTTCCTGGGCCAAAAGAAGACTAGGGTTAGGTAGAGGAGGAGAAGGGGGTCACCGCAAGGTGACATGTAGAGGGAGAGAGCAAGAGGGGAGGGACCTTGCTCGATTTTTGGAGAAGAGCCGAGGCTTCTTCTTCTCCTTCTCTTGGGCAACACCAAGCAGGGGAGAGGGAGTGGGGGTGCTGGGGTGGTAAGAGGGAGCAGAGGGGACAAATGACGGGCAGGGGGGCACTGGGTGGCCTCTGGCCTTTTTAACCGAGATGGAGTAGTCCATTGGGCATGGAGGAGAGGAGGGAAACCATGGGCTCATTACTGTGGGCGTGGAGAGTGGTATCTGGTATGGATGCAGGTCACAGAGAGCAGTGTGCATCAGCTGCAAGGGGAGATGAGGTTTGCAAAGCAAGACACCCATATGGGGTTAAGCTCTAGTGTCCAAGCACTAGAGGACAAGCTGCTACAGTGATTTGCTATAGTCATTACGACCAGAGGAGATGGTGGTTGTTGTGGTGAGTGGTGGTGAGCCTTGGTGGTGATTGATTCTTGGTTTGGCTCCTAATTCCTTAGTTTTCCCAATTTGATCAAATAGATGATTATGAAGAGAGTCCAAAAACTTGCATTAGACCTGATGACGAAATGGTACCGGGAAATAGCTGAGGTCAAGGTAGATATCCATGAATTATTTGGGATTTTTCAGAGTATTTTAAGTCCACTTAAAATCATTTATTCAAAAAGTACAGAGGTAGTTTCTAGGAGACCATTTGATAATTTTACATTGTATAGGTGGAGTTTTTGATGTGAGATGCTCCCAGATGTGAATACACACTTAGGGGAATTTTCCCAAGATTTATTGAGGCTTAAAAGTATTTAAAACAATTATTATTCCATTTCTGCCATATAAGAAAATAGGCAAAAAGAAGTAATAAAACTCTTCAAAAATATTTATTTTTGAAGTGGGAAGATGGTTTATGATATGTGGGCCTCAATTGATCCAAAAGTTCGGGAAGTGTTTTGGCAAAAACCAAACTTTCCTTTATGGGAGAAGTTTTGGAGATTGGTCTATTAAAGAGATTAAATAGATTTGGAGCCATAATAAATCTTGGTGATCAAGGTAGATGATGTAGACAAGGTGTAACAAGCATTTGCAACCTTGGGATTGGAGAATCCAATTTGGTTTTGGTGAAATACCCTAGATTAAGGATCTAGGGTGATGTTAATTTCATATCATCAAAACATGGTTGTATCTTGGAGTTTAGATCTCCCCTTGGGGCATCGGGTAGATGGATGGATATACCAAGTTATGTACATCAACATGGTATAGAGGTTTGTGCTTGATCTTGTTTGAGTTCCCCGAGATTTGATTTCAAACTTTGAATAAAATAAGCTTGCCAAAGCAGATTATGAACTAGCCTTCAAAACCTTGTGGGTTTAGGAAGCACAAGGATCCACTTGGAACAAGTGAAGTAGATGTTGATATACCTATAAGAGAAGAACACAACCATGCAAAGATTTTTCCATAGAAGGTTGGTTGTGGTGTGAGCTTCTATCAAAGTAGGCATGATGACTAGATTTGCGGGAAAACTTATTTTCTTGTCTGCAAAACCATCAAGGACAAGTGGGTTGGAGAATGATATTACCAAGGGCAAGAGTTGGACTTGGTAGTCCTTAGGGTGGTTAACAATATGGTTCAAGTGCATTACCAAAAATGCACAAGGATTGAGAAAGGGAGACAATCAAAAAGGTGATGTTGGAAATAGTTTCCCAGACTTAGGCAATTTTGGCAGATTTTTGGGTTTTTGACTAGAATGTGGGTGGTGATGAGTTTGATGGGTTGCAAGGTACTAGAGCATCATCAAGTGGATGATGTTGAGAGTAGATTGGGTAGAAGGGATCCATGCTTGATATTGGTATTCATTGACTTGGAAACTTCTAGAATGGATCACTACAAAATTGATCTGGTTAAGGGTTTTTAGATGATCTCCTGGTGGCTAGAGATTCGATCCATCTTGTATTCCTTCTTAGGATGTGGTGATTTGGAAACCTCTTGATCCTAGTGATGAGCTCCTAGAGTAGCTCATACTATCTCCTAAGCAGATAATTCAAGCAGTAGATCAAGGCAATTCATCAAGCAGCAGATCAAGGCAACTCATCTTATAAACTAAGCAAACCTACTTCTAGGGTTACCATCAAGCTTAGCGTGAGGTAAGGATGGGAAGTTTTGAATGGTTGGAGTTTGAATAAGGTAAGAGTCCTTGTTATCTCTACCAAGAGTAGAATCCAAAGGTTGTAAAAGGAGGTTTTGGGGAAACCTAGAGATAAGAAGGGTTGAAGATTCTATCTATAAAACATAAGGAGATTATATTATATAGCTCTCCATAGTTTGATCAAATAGAAGCGACTAAAATAGTTGGTTTGCAAAGGCTTCTTGGCTCAGGTTTTGAAATACCAAAACATTTGAGAATATGTAAAATGAGCCAGGATAGTTTTGGTTAAATAGCTTTTGTCAACTAATGGTGAGGTAGGGAGTATCATATGGCATACTCTCACATGCACAAGCACAAACAAACAACAAGCAAACATTGCACCCATGAACAAGAAAAAGTTTTTGTTCCCCCTGATTTTTGCATTCTGGACAACTAATCAGGGTTGCTGAAATTGGGATGTTACAGACCTTTCCCCCTTAAAAGAATCTCGTCCCGAGATTCAGGAGAGTAGGGTTAGGGGATTTTGAGTCGGGTTGATCCTAGGTGTCTTACACGTAATATCTCACAGAATCCGTCTTTGAAGGTGACTACTTTGTCGATGAAGTTGAGCTTCAGTCTTCCGGGATACACGGAGAGTTGAGCAGAGTCTAGTCCTGATTGTGTGGGATGACCTTCTTTTCCTTCTGGACTCTATATCTCGAGGGCTTAGATTGGCAGGCTATCTCGAAGCTGAACTTCACGGAGTACTTGCCGGAGGATAGAATCTATGTTTGGGAGTACCTCTACCTTGGGGGCGTAGCGTATCCTAATTAAAGATCTTACGGTCGATACTCCTGGATTTGTTTCTAGTGAACGGTTACTCTATTTTGGTGGGAAAGATGCAGTCTTTCCCCCTTAGAGCGACACTACCTTCTTGATTGGGGTTGTTTGCTGATGTTGGGAGATGGTGCTGCACTTTTCGTCCGGAGGTGATTATCTTCCATCGACCTTGTAAAATCAACTTCGGGAGAGGCGTCGATGCCACTTCTTGAATTAGTAGTCGTAGCGGGAGCGGCGTTTATCTAGCTCCTTATTAGTTAGTTCTAGGCTCACTAAGGGTACGTTAGGTGGGAGAATGCCTTTTGGGGTTGACGGCATGAGAGGCGGTGTTATAGGATGAGGTTATTCCGGGTTGAGTCTGTTGCAACACCATGGGTAAAACACGTAGGCATGAAGCTCTGACTCGCATATCATCAAAATGGGTTCACGTAGGTATTAACATGTCTAAGCCGACCACGGCGAGGATACTTGAACCTTACAGATGAATATCTGGGCTACCAGGTGCCGGGGCATTTAGAATTTTACAAGACAGGTGTAGGGGCGATACATAGCTCTACCTATGTTGAGATAGGTGAGTTTCCGGGTGCGAAAACTACTTCGGGGGAACGTCCGGAGTCTTTTCGTTGTTCTTAGGTTGGAGGTTTCTCCTTAGGAAATGCCTTCGCAGAGGAAGGGGAGGTTTTGGGGATAGTGGCTTCCTGATTTTTCTAGCTTGAGGGACTCGTGGTTTCTTGCTCTTTTTAGGTGTCGTAGCTTCTTGTTTCAACGTCTTCCCGTATTTGTCTGGACAGTGGCGGGCGAAGTGGCCTAGATCTCTGCAGGTGTAACATATGCTTTGCTTGACTTCGGATCCTACTGGGGCTTGCTTTGGGAACTTTAAGGGAGTAGCAGATATTTTGGCCTATTCCTTGGTAGGAGTGTTGTCGAGACCATGTTGGGGGCACTCTCGGCTTTAATGACCCGGTTGATCACATGAGTAGCAGGTACCCTTCTTGGAGTATTCCGACTTTGCTATCTTCCCAATATTGACGCATGGGAGTTAACGGGCTTTGCCAATTAGGAGGTATAAGGGGCACTCGGTCGGGACATGGTCTTGGCCTTCATAGAGGAAACATGTGACTAGCTGTGTTGGACAAACCGTGGGAGGATGGAAGGCTCCACAGTTTGGGCAGTTGCCAAGGCATTGACTAGCTTGATGTCCATCTTCTCCGCAGCGGCTGCAGGCTTTCTTCGGGCCTTCGAGCTTCATGGCCATACTTGGGATGTATCGGGGTGATAATCCTTCCGCTACAGAGGTAAACTATGGTAATAGATTAGTCTTGGATAATTGGGAAAGGGGACACCATGAGTTATATAGTTAGTAGGAGACACAGGTATGGCTTTGGGTTACTCAGGTGATTCTCAGAGTAGTGCTTGAAGCAGGCGATTAGAACTAGGCACGGATAGGGGTTGTCAGAGATTTCATTTGTGGCCATCCTGCGGAGGAGAGGTTTCCAGCGTGGGGGGTTTCGAGGGGTAGCGTCGGGATACACCAACAAGGTGGTCAAAGCGAACCAGAACATACAAACAAGGGGAATAGGGTGAGGTAATCGCAATGTCCTTGGTCTACGCTAGGGACCAAGGAGTTAACTACTCGCAATGTAGGGGAATCCTATCCTTAGGACTATTGACCCTAGATATCGTCTTTCGTCAGGTCGGAGTCACTATCTTGCCGATAAAGCCTCCGTCGTATCTTGGACGCTTCTTGATAGTGCAACACCTGATGTCTTTTGATTATGAGGATTCCGCTGGTAGAGCGATATTGTAGTCTCCTTGTGTTTGCTGGTAGTTGCTTGTCTTCGTCTTGTTCTCATTGTCTTCACCGGTTCTAGATCCTAGTTATTTAAAATCCATAGATTTGAAGTTTAGAGGAAACCATTTTCGAAAACATTTACTTAGAGTAAGATAAGAAGTAGAACTTTTTGAAACTCATTGGGAAACTAATTTTTGAAAGCCGGGGTTTTCAAAGTAAGGTTCCTGTCTAACGACCATGCTAACTAAGGTTCTCCTACAGTAAGGATGGCTCTAATACCATGTGTGTGGGGCCCCAGGATTAATACTCCGAGAATCCATGTTATGCATACAACCATGATCCCATGATCAGTTAGTCATGGCACATAACCGACAAGTATCATTACAACATCCGAGACATACCGAAATTACAAGACTTACATAAATGTCGTTATGGCTACATCAATAATCTCCAGCGGAACTTCATCAAGCGTAGAGCCCAATCCATGCCTTAACCTACAGGCAACTGACTGGGAGAACGTCCTAGCTCGCATAGTCGTCCACATCACCTTCTTCTTGATATCTGACCAAGTTAATAGCCAGGGACAATGCCAGTGAGGACTTTGAATGTACTCGCAAACCACCTTATGATAACAATAATAACAAGAGGATATGCATTATGGTTGTGGTAATAGGAGGGCTCCAAGAGAGGTTCTTTTCTCAATTAGTTTCTCTTGAAGATATATCATCTACATATCTTTGTTGAAATTTTTTGTAAAACATTGTGGAAATCTTTTTGAGAAGTTTTGGAAAACATCAGGACTAGGTCACCCATTTGTTCCCGTCTTCAGGTCGTCCCATGACGAAACCCCTTTCATCCCGTTCTGACCATCCCATGGTCCGAACTGGTATCCTTTCCAACCATCCCATGGTCAAAACATTTCAAAGCCATTGGTTTTCAGAAATCCTTTTTGAAAACAAAACTAGCACCGCTCTACAGCAACCTTCCCAGCTGTCCATGACCGCGGACATGGCTATTCGAATATATTTACACTCTACAGAGGTTGTAGACTTTACCCACACCATCCGGGTACACTACCCTGATCTTCACCGATCGTGGGTCGAGTAACCGATCAAGACTCTCTGGATGCCCACTCCAATATAAGTGCCTACCCTATGAGTGTTATTCCCCTCAATACTGGGACGTCGGGTACCGAGGACCAACTGGAGCGCATATTGCACATCCCACGTGCACGCTTTTAATGAGGGGCTCATAGTAACACGCGGAGGTCTGTAGACCCTTCATTCCTTCTCCCAGTCAATCTCTCACATGGACCGTTTGTCCGGAGAAGGCCCACCCTACAGGGAGTTTCATCCCCTTTAGTAGTTGTGAGGCACCTTATACCAGAATAGACAAACATCAAATCCAGCCATGCCCCATTCTAGAGTAATGTGGTTGCATAGGGTTAATTGTTCTAGCAAAACTGCAAAGAACCGGGTGCGTTTTCGTAAAACCTTTTTCCTCCATCTCTTATTCAGCATTTTGTAAAATGAAAACCTTTTTCTTTCTCAGCATCTCTTGGGAGGTCCCACCTCACAAAGGTTTTAACATAAAACATTTGATAAAACTTTTTTGGGGTCTTCCCATCCTCTAGCTTCGCTTCAGCTAAATCGGGGTCTCCAAAGGGGTATGGTGTCTCACACCATCTATTCTACTTAATAGTACCAAAGTGTAATAGTTCGGAGGAGCCGAACCACCACCATATATACATCATCATATAGCAAAACAATGCAATTTTAATAAACAGTAGATAAAACATGTGTAAGTAAAATAGTAGGACAAGTCTTATGAGCAAGAAGGTGGCTTGCCTGCGATCAGCAATATGGCATCATTGTCCCTGGACCTCTTCTTAGAAAATCATAATAACCAATAAAAACCATCTCCTTCTGTTCTCCGATATAATCGCAACTATCATCCATAGGGAACACATGCAAACAAACACAAGGGCACAATCAATACAAGGCATACAATCACTAATACAATACAACAAGCAACTGAATAATACCAAATTAAGATTCAGATGGTTTTGGAGAGGATTGGATTTAGGAGATTGAGATGGCGTTGGAGAAGGGGATGAACATCCCTTAGGGTTTTATAGTCCAAAAAATACCTAGGAGAGGGGTTTTGGACCAAGGACATATTCTGTATGACACCATTGTGTAAAAATGATACCGACAGATAGGATTTGATAAAATGAGACCAACAAAAGTGGTTTCATTATTTTATCACTTTTCTTTGATTTCCTATGAATTTTCTAGTGATAAAGGCTCTAGTTTTAGGAAATAATTCACCAGAAAAGTTCTGGAGCTCCAAAAATTATTACCTTGGGTGATTAGGTAGGGTTTGATTTACTTGTTCACGGAGAGTTGGAATCATGTCAGAATAGTTACCAGAATGCCCTCAGGAAATTCCCAAAGGAAGTTTTGTGGGGTTATTGTATTTTTCACCAAATGAAATCTGCAGAAGCTTTTGATTTGATTCTAGGGACACCTGGTAGGTATTTAGAATACCTTTCTGTAGGAATTGGATTCACACTTTTTGGAGTTGTCAAACTCCTGGAGTGATTTGTTTAGTTATAATACCTCTTACAGAAGTATTTAATTCACTGAAATTCAACAGGGGTCAATAAATCCTTATCTCCTGGTTTTGGATAGCCATTGATGGTCCAGTTCTCTGGGAGTTCGAATTGGCCTAATAGGTGTTGTATATATGCCTAGGGAATTTTCTAAAGTCAGAGAGGAGCTGATTTTGTTATTTTTCCTACAACAACTCCAGAGCTCCACTTGGTATGAGGCTGGGGTGGCATGCAGGGTACCACTGATACCTTTCAGTGCAAAGTGGTTTTGTTCAAATTGGAGTTGTAAAACCACCAGCAGGATTTTAGAAGGGTTTTAGATACCTTCCAGATATTGATTTAATATAAGGAATCTATACATAATCTGGGCTATCCAAAGGTACTGAGTGTTAGAGTAAACATACATGCATCTAGGAAAATTTAGATCTAGGGACTTTGTGTTGATTTCCATTTTTCAAAATATTTAACCAAAAAGTCAAAACAGATCTGGTGGAAAAATATTAAAATGGGAAATGGGGGTGGGTTGGTTTTCCAAGGGGAAATGGGCCGCCGGGAAGGAATCGTCCCACGAGGCAACAACACGCGCGGGCGGGGGAAGTTTTTAAATCGCTGACGGGTGGGGCTCGGTGGTTAGCGAGGGAGGGCGGCCGAAGCGATACAAGGCGACGGTGGTCGTTCGATCAAATGACGTTCAACGGCCCCGGGGCGTCGTCCTCCTCTCGACGCGCAGACAGGCAGGGGAAACCCTAGGCGGGCTCGGCGGCAGCAGAGAGCCCACCTGGGGCCACGGGGAGGTGACGGGGAGCGGCGGAGAGGACGCGGTGGACGACGGCGACCTTAACGGTGGGCGGAAAGATGCGGCTCTACGCCGGGAGACGACCCGCCTGCTCACGCCTGAGAGGGAGGTCACCGGAGCCCGCTGGCGGCGATGGTAGAGGCGTTCCTAGGCCAAAAGAAGACTAGGTTCAGGTAGAGGAGGAGAAGGGGGTCCCCACAAGGTGACATGCAGAGGGAGAGAGCAAGAGGGGAGGGACCTTGCTCGATTTTTGGAGAAGAGCTGAGGCTTCTTCTCCTCCTTCTCTTGGGCAGCACCGAGCAGGGGAGAGGGAGTGGGGTGCTGGGGTAGTTAGAGGGAGCAAAGGGGGAAAATGACGGGCAGGGGGAGGCACTAGGTGGCCTCTGGCCTTTTTAACCGAGATGGAGTAGTCCATCATGGACTTGGTCCAGTGGGCATGGAGGAGAGGAGGGAAACCAAAGGCTCGTTACTGTGGGCGTGGAGAGTGGTATCTGGTATGGATGCAGGTCAGAGAGAGCAGTCTGCATCAGCTGCAAGGGGAGATGAGGTTTGCAAAGCAAGACACCCATATGGGGTTAAGCTCTAGTGTCCAAGCACTAGAGGACAAGCTTCTACAGTTATTTGCTATAGTGATTACGACCAGAGGAGATGGTGGTTGCTGTGGTGAGTGGTGGTGAGCCTTGGTGGTGATTGATTCTTGGTTTGGCTCACTAATTCCTTAGTTTGCCCAATTTGATCAAATAGGTGATTATGAAGAGAGTCCAAAAACTTGCATTGAACCTGATGAGGAAATGGTACTGGGAGATAGATGAGGTCAAGGTCGATATCCAGGAATTATTTGGGATTTTTCAGAGTATTTTAAGTCCACTTAAAATCATTTATTCAAAAAGTACAGAGGTAGTTTCTAGAAGATCATTTGATAAATTTACATTGGATAGGTGGAGTTTGTGATGTGAGATGGTCCTAGATGTGAATACACACTTAGGGGGATTTTCCCAAGATTTATTGAGGCTTAAAAGTATTTAAAACAATTATTATTCCATTTCTGCCATATAAGAAAATAGGCAAAAAGAAATAATAAAAATCTTCAAAAATATTTATTTTTGAAGTGGGAAGATGGGGTATGATATGTGGGCCTCAATTGAGCCAAAATTTGGGGAAGTGTTTTGGCAAAAACCAAACTTTCCTTTATGGGAGAAGTTTTGGAGATTGGTCTATTAAAGAGATTAAATAGATTTGGAGCCATGATAATTATGGAAAATATTTGATAAATCTTGGTGATCAAGGTAGATGATGTAGAAAAGGTTTAGCATGCATTTGCAACCTTGGGATTGGAGAATCCAAGTTGGTTTTGGTGAAATACCCTAGATTAAGGATCTAGGGTGATGTTAATTTCATATCATCAAAACATGGTTGTATCTTGGAGTTCAGATCTCCCCTTGGGGCATGGGGTAGATGGATGGATAGACCAAGTGATGTACATCAACATGGTATAGAGGGTTGAGATTGATCTTGTTTGAGTTCCCCAAGATTTGATTTCAAACTTTGAATAAAATTAGCTTGCCAAAGCAGATTATCAACTAGCCTTCAAAACCTTGTGGGTTTAGGAAGCACAAGGATCCACTTGGAACAAGTGAAGTAGATGTTGATAGACCTATAAGAGTAGAACACAACCATGCAAATAGTTGTTCCATAGAAGGTTGGATTGTGGTGTGAGCTTCTATCAAAGTAGGCAGGATGACTAGATTTGCAGGAAAAGTTATTTTCTTGTCTGCAAAACCATCAAGGACAAGTGGGTTGGAGGATGATCTATGTCGTGGTGGTGACACGGCAGATGCCATGGATAGGCTAAAGATGGGGCCAATGTGTGCTAGGGGAATCTAGGGAGGGAGAACGTGCTGATTCCACGCACGGAAGTTGTTCTATTCTCTCTATCAATGGTGTTTACAAGTGTTCTTGAAGCTCTTAGCAAGAAGGAGACGATGTCTCTTACCCCCTCACTAACTAGCCCTTGAATTCTACCTTAGACAGAGAGTGATTCCTCTAAACGCCATCCCCTCTCTATGGAGGCCCTGGTGCTCCTTATATAGGGGAGCCCTGGTTACAATTATAGGGCTTAGGTGGCAGCATATTTCTATGAATATGCTCCTTTCCTAAAGTAGATGCTTCTTTATTCTTCTTTAACGGCTCGTCTGGGCTTTGGACGTAACCCGCAGCATCATCCTCGTCTTTTGGCGTCATAGGCTACATCATCCGGTTTTGCCTGCGTCACCTTGGTTACTGCTGACCCGCTGGTCCTCCCCTTTACTTTACTTTGCACATGCTCCAGCTAATAAAGCCACCTTTTGACCAGCGGGGGATTCCTTCTCTTTGAAGCTAAGATAATCCGGCTAGTATATAGCTAATCCAGCCTACCCAAGTACCTGCAAAACAGATAAGCATGGCCAGCATAGATCTTATGACGGCCGGACCATTGTCAAGGAAATGCCCCACGGGCCGGGCCACACCGTGATTCAGCCTGCCTTGAGGTGACCCGGTCAGCACTTTGCTCTGACCGTGCCATACCCCGGCTAACTCGGCCCTTTTACCCCGGCGTTGCCCTACCCGGGGATATCCCCCAAACATTAGTCCCCGAAGCTGGTGCGGTCTTAGCAACTTTTCAGTTGTTAAGGCCACAACAAGTTCCCTTATCCGAATCTTTTATTCCTTGGGCCGAGTTATCTCATAGCCCGGAGTTTCTTCTCTTGCGATCCTTTCGCTCTTTCCGGGTTATTCCTCATTGGCTAGGTATTTTTCTTGCTTATCCGTGTTTCCTTTCCTTCTCTCGTACGCTTCTCCACATCCTACGTGGAGGGTAATCATCATTTGCCTCATTTTAAGGGCCATGCGCATTTACCGCACCGGTTACTGTCGCTGCGTCAGGCATAACTGCTGTAAACGTCCCATCACTGCAGCGCTTCGTTAACTGTAACGCCATGTCCCGTCATGGGATTATTTGCTCCTGTGGCCCCTCTTGTGGCCTTGCTCTGATTGGTTGCTTGGGACGCATACACGCTCGCTGCATGCTGCACGCCACCCGCACAGGATCCCACGACGCTCGTGGCACGGTTAAGTAGAGGGTGCGGTGCTCTCCCAGGGGAAGCTCCCCCATTCGCGTCGCACCCCCCTTCTCTCTCTCTTCTTCACTACGACTTTGCTGCCACCGGTTTTCTTCTCCACGAGCGCCACCACGACCTTGCTCTGGCGGTATTTCTTGCCAGCGTTGCTGCCTCCAATTCCAATCTGCACCACAGGGCCTTGCACTTCCCGTTTGCCCTCTTCGGGCTACTATTACTCAGATCACCCCTTCGAGAGCATCAATCTTGCCATGACTGAAGCAGAAGCTGCAATGGTGGCGCAGCAGGAGGAAGGGGCGGAGGGCGGCGAGCGCGGATGCTAGGATGGCTCCATCGCCCGCGAGGAGGACCTGGCTTGGCTTTACGCCTCCCGTCGCATCCCCGTCGACGTCTCCTGCCGCCTCCCCTCCGGTGATATTACTCCTACCCCCAAATCTGGGAGTATGTTGTTTTCTTGTCACATTTCCAACATGGCTTCGGCCTTCCTACCTCTGATTTCTTCTTCGATTTCATCTCCACCTACCAATTGCAACCGCATCATCTCCTCGCGAATGCAATCACCTCTCTGTCCTCTTTTGCCTCCGGCATTGAGGGTTACATCGGCCTCTGGCCAACCAAAGAACTGTGGATAAAGTTCTTTAGTCTACGGAGAAATGTGGTTCCGGACAAGGAGCGTGCCATGGAGGACAAGCACTTGACCCAGTGTGGCGCCACCTCCATCTCACCCCGGAAACAATCTGTCTTCCCCCGGGTCACGGGGCTCGAATCCTGCAAGGGCTGGGCCCGAACCTTCTTCTATATCCGGAACACCACCAAGGAGGACCAGATCCGGCTGCTCCCCTTCAGACTCAGTCCTCCAGATACTTCGCGATGGGAAAGCATTCCCAAGCATGTTACAGCCCTAGAGAATCAAGTGGCTCACCAGATCACGGAGCTGCTTAAGGAGCATCTCCGGGGGGAGGATATCATGATCACTTTCCTCCGCAGCCGGGTCTCCCCCTCCAGAAGCGAGCCCACAAGATCTGCTACCTCAGCGGTCCTCTTGACCCTCACCAGACCTCCTCTTTTGAGCTGGATAACTCGGCGGTTTACTGTCGGGTTAAGGCCGTCTTCCACGTGGAGAAGGAGTTCACCGAGGCCTGGGAGTGGGGACTTGAGCCCTTTACTCGCGCCAAACCTCCTCCGAGGGTAAGTTAACCTTCTTCTACTATCTGGATTTTCTTTGTATGTTGATTTCCCTTTGTAACTTAGCTGCTATTCTTTCAGAGATTTCTCCAGCAAACGCTGGAGGATGGCGAGGTTCTGGCTAGAAAGTGGTTGGAGGACCGCCCTGAGGGAGACGAGGTGGAGACAGACCCGGAGGCCTTCTTGCCTTCCCCGGACGTCATCAAACGCAGTGCTGGTAAGGCCTCTTCTCTAAGGGATTGGCCAGATGATGATGATTCAGATGTTGAGGTACTTGATCTGGTTCTTATCTCTTATTTGCATTTGGCTTATGTTCGAATGTTCAGCTAACCCGGACGCTCAGGTCCATGAGGTTCCTTCGCTTGCTACTGGTGGTCCGGCCTCGGCCCCTTCCCAGAAGCGTGCAGCTACCTCGGCCGCAGCTTCGGAGGCGCCGCCGCCCAAGAAGAGGCAAAAGAAGTCCGGGGTTAAACCAAGAGCATATTCCAGAGGGCGCCCAAACCTTGGGCTCCTCCCACTGTTGACGAGTAAGCTCTTTTAGCATTCCTAGTTCGGATTCTTCCATTGCTTACCTTAGTCTCTGGTTGGTTCTTTCTTTTTTACTTGTTGTCCTTCCTTTTTTCAGAGCTCCTGTGGATGTCTCCCAGAGCGGTTCTGGCATAGTCTCCCCACTCCGGAGCGATCCCTCTCCCCCCCCAACGATGACCAACGTCTGCTTAGCCCTATTCATGAGGGTTCTGCGGCCGCGCCGGACCTGGGTCCACCTCATCAAGAGGAGGACAACGTCGACATGGGGGGTAGAGGGCCAGATTTGGGGGATTGTTCGTTTGCGGTACCAAAGTTGGTAGGCCAGCGCATGGCAGTACCTAAGTTGCTTGAAATTACCGTGTTTTGAAAAGTTGGGCCACCAACTACCGAGAGGGGACATTTCGATGCAAACTCGTCTGACCCCTACCAAATCCAAACATGCCGTGAAACTGCCCCATGAAGTAGACGATCGGGACCCTCATGTCAGTAATATTTCCGTGACGCGAGTGCCAACGCGGCAACCACGTAGGCGAAACAAGATACTAAAGGAGCATGGTGCGTTGACCAAATTCATAAATCCACCCCCTCCCTCCTTTCACATGAACCCTAGCACCGGCGGCGTCGAAATCCCCTCTCCAACCAGAATGATCTCTTTGGGCATTTGACTTCTGGCGCCAAGTTGCTACGCCTACTCGCTGCTACCGAGCTCTAATGCCGAATGTCGTGCCAGCCGTTGCGACGATCTAGCCTGCCTCTACCGCCGACGAGCTGAGCAGCGCGGAGGATGGCAGATCCATTTGCCGATGAAGAAGTACTTCTGGCTAATTTCGGGTGAGCTACTCTTCTCTTTTCTATTCGCACTACCTATAACTGCTAGCTGGCTATTGGCATTACAGAGATATATCGAACATAGAATTGTTTGCTAGCACGACGCTAACAAACAATTCTTATCTTTTGTCTCCAATTTTCTGTCAACTAGGATCTCCGCTGAACCCAACTACACAGTTCTGGTCACCATCTGCGGCTACCTCATTAAATTAGCACATGGGAAGAGCACGTGGAAATAGGCTCAGAATCTGAAGATGGAAGTAGCGCCTGTGCAGTTATGCACTATCCCTGGTTTGGTTGCTGCTGTGCGTGAACTTGCTGAAATGAGGCCACAGCAGACTACACGGTTCAACCTCCTTGATGAACGAGGCTTCAAGGTTCCTATAGCGCGTGACAGTCAACTAATTGGGTTGATGAAATAGCATGTTAGGCTTCGCGTGGTTATGCTGGTGTGTAACATAGTGGATGAGGAAGCTCCTGCTACTGGGAGTCACCCAGCTATTATTGGATAGGGAGGTCTAACTCGAACCCCTGCTGTTGTTGAGCAAAACGTGGTTCCTCGTCCGCGACATGCTTCTGTCAGGCAACCTCCTCGTAGGAGTCCATGTATTGCCGTTGTGGAAAACTCTGCTCTAGAATCTGTTGGTACTGGTCGTCCCCTTCCCCGTGCCCGTGTTGCTGCGGCTGCTGCTCACCCAATCCATGCCGCTGTTGAGCAAACTAAGGCGTCCAGAGGCTGCCCTGATGTTGTTTCCAAGACCGCCGCCTTGTGTGCTGCTCCTCCTCGAAACCGTCCTCAAGTTGTGTGAACCCATGCTCTAGAATCTGCTGGTACTGGTCGTCCTCGTGTTGTTGTTGATCTGGACATTGTTGACCCAATCCCTGCCGATGTTGAGCAAACCAAGGCTTCCGGAGGCTGCCCCATTGTTGTTGCAAAGACTGAACCATTCTCTCCTCCTCGAACCCGTGCTCGGGTTCAGCGAGCTGCTGGTCTGAAGCCAGCTCATTGTCTGGACTCTGCTAGCACTCGTAACACTTCTGTTGTGGGAACTGCTCCTGATCGTCGAGGTGGCATGGCAGCAGCTAATCCTATTGTGGCTACCGTTGAAAGGGGCCCTGCCTGTCCACCATGTAATGTAGCTCCCGTTGCTAGGGGCCCTCGCCTTGCTCCTGGTCATGGTACTTCCACCGAGGTTGATCCAGCTAACGATGACGCTGGTGATGGCGGCCGTGGCATTGGGGCTGGGTCTGATGGTGCCCCTCCATCTCTCGAACCTCTCGGAGGTTTCTATCTTGAAGAACCTGATGATGGCAAAGTAATTGTTTGTATCGGTGTCGCGGATTATACTGCAAAATTAGATGATGGCACAGAAAAATTCTATGACGAGTTTGATGTAATCCTTGGTAGATACGACCCTGAAGTGGTAGAGTTATCTGACCTGATGGCATCATTACGTGTGAAGGTGCTGTCGGGGTCCTCCCAGGAAGCACGTTTGTTATATTATGGTTACGGGAGCAAAAAGGCTATCGAAGTGAAAGATACCAAGGATTTAGTCGTATCGTTTACAAGGAAACATTATAGAGGTGAAGTTTACTTCCACTTGGTAGTGCTCACGGTTGGAGAGGAATTGGAACTCGACAATAGAGATGATGGACTTTTAGAAGGCAGGGATGACCTGATCCATGGCATCACTGGGGCTAGTGCGACTGAGGGTGGCTTCGAACAGAGGAGAGTCTTACATAGGAGTGTCATAAAGAGGAGCAAGAAGAGCATCCCTAGAAAGGGCACCCCGAAGAAGAACGTCACCAAGGAGACCACGCCAGAGAAGAGGGCACCCAAGAGTCGCACGACAAAAGGCACCACGCCACAGAGTACACCCCTGAGATCCAGTCAAAATGCCACACTGAACGGTAGCAGCAAAAATGCTAAGAGGGCTAGCACGGTGGTGAACACTCCCAGGAGTGGTAGCAAAGAGGCGAAGATGGCCAGCACGGAGGGTACCACACCCAGTGGGAGCAGAAAAAACACTAATTTGGAGCGGAACACGCCGCTGTCAAGGAATTATGCCAGCACGAAGGCGAACACGCCCAATAGTAGCAGCAACAACACTAATTTGGAGCGGAACACGCCACTGTCAGGGAATTATGCCAGCACGAAGGAGAACACGCCCAATAATAGCAGCAAAAGGGCTAATTTGAAGTGGAACATGCTGCTGAGGTTAGGTAGTAATGCCAGCACGAAGGAGAAGACGCCCAATAGTAGCAGCAAAAGGGCTAATTTGGAGCGGAACACGCTGCTGGGGTCAGGCAATAATGCCAGCACGAAGGAGAACACGCCCAATAGTAGCAGCAAAAGGGCTAATTCGAAGAAGAACACGCCGTAGAGGTCGGGCAATAATGCTAGCACCCTGGAGCCAACACCCGTGAGGGGAGGCAGTAAGGAGATCACACCCAAGAGCGGCAGCAAAAGGCCTAGTTCGATGGGGAATGGAACGCGGATGTCAAGCCCTACTGATACCATCAGGAAAGATTACATCAGGAAGGAGGATGTACACAGGAAGAGCAAGAGGGTTCTATACACTGAAGATGAAATTTATTCTGACTGCTGTTTGTCCACTGAAGTACCTAGGATGCATGCAAATGTAAGACCACCCCATGTGGTTGCAGCACAACCAACCGAGTGTCTTGGAGAAAACAGAGTTGCTGGTGAGGTGGACTGGGGAAATGTTCCTGTCCATCCAGGTGGAGACGATGGTGCAGCCCCACCCATGGGAGTCAATATGATGTGTGTAGTACTAGGCATTAGAGACGATGGCGAAGATTCTGAATCAGATGAAGAAGCAGGCACTATAGAGGATCAAGAATCTGGTGATGATGAAATAGACGAGGAACTTAATGATGAGGCTGGTATTCCAGTCGATGATTTGGGTGTTGAAGTAGAAGAAATGAAACATGACCATGAGTATCCTATAATTTCGGTCGGCACCGAGTTCAGGAGCATGCATGAGTTCAGGATGTCGTTCCGGCATTTTTGTATCAAGGGGGAGTTCGACGTTTATCGACTGAAGAACTCTGCCGAGAGGTATGAGGCCGTTTGCAAGTTAACGTGGATGAATGGACGGGCCGAGGTACATTGTCCATGGAGGATCACAGCAAGATCCTTACCTACGTCGACTGCAATTAGGGTATTGGGGCAATGAATGCAGCAAACCATTAGAACTCTCTTTCTCTCTCTTTTCACTCTATAACTACAATTGATGTGCGATATCTTTCTGGCAACTAGTGGACTACGCTTATCTTTTAAATGAATCTGTGTTGCAGGTGAACGGAATGGGCCCTGCACACATGTGTCCAACAGGAAGCAAACTAAAATCCTCAATGGCTGATACGGAGTCGGTGGCTATGCAATCTATGTCCATACTAAAGGATAACCCTAAGGAGACCACGAAGAATATTCAGACTAGCCTCGGTTCTAAATACAACATTGTCCTTCCGTATTACACGGTTTGAAAAGGTAAAGAGAAATCTCTAGGGTTCTTGCACGGGGATTGGACCAATAGCTTCAAGATGCTGTACAACTTCAAGGCGAAGGTACAAGCTAGGTGTCCGAGGAGTGTTTTGGAGATTGACACCGAATCAGAAGGTGGTAAAATATATTTCAAAAGATTTTTCATGGCGCTTAAACCTTGCATCGATGGATTCAAGGGCGGTTGTAGGCCGTATCTGAGTGTAGACAGCACTGTCCTAACTGGCAAATGGAAAGGCTGCCTGCCATCTGCCACAGCACTTGATGGTCACAACTGGATGTTCCCAATGGCATTCGAGCTGTTTGAAACAGAAACGAAGGAAAACTGGGTCTAGGTTATGAGGCAGCTCAGGAGATCAATAGGCCACATGGATCCATTGGCTATATCCACGGATGCATGCAAAGGGCTGACGAATGCAGTGAAGGAGGTGTTCTCGCGAGCTGAAGGTAGAGAATGCCATGCCCATATGATGCTCAACTTGTACTCACACTACGCAGGCAGCGTATTTCGTTACATGTTTCCTACTGCTAGAGTTTACAAACCTAGTAGCAACGATTATTTCATGAGCAAGATTTTTGCCGAAGCCCCTGAACTTCCAGAGTACTTAGCCATCCATCATTCGCAGCTATGGAAGAGGAGTCAATTCAACCCTGACATCAAAGTTGATTACATAAACAACAACCTTGCAGAATGCCTGAATAACTGGGTGAAGGACATAAAAGTGTGTCATGTTCATATCTTGATGGACAGCATACGTGGTATGATCATGAAGCTATTAAATATAAGGAGAGAGATCGATAGGAGACTTAGAGGATATATGCTAATGCTAGTTGTACAGCAACTGCACAAGAGAAGCCGAGGACTTGCTCATCTTAAGGTTCTCCCGTCAACCAACAGAAGCTTTGAGGTGGTCGATATGTCCAAGAGTGGCAAAAGGGATGTTGTGAACATCCAGCTGCGAGAATGCACCTGCTTAGAGTGGCAGCATACCGGGAAACCTTGCGACCACGCCTTGGCCTTCTTGGTGAAGAAAAGAACTCTACCACATTTGGATCAGTATTTGTCAGACTACTACTCTATGGAAAAGTTCAGAGTTGCGTACACTGGATCCGTCGAGCCATGTACAGACCCATCTCAGTGGCCTCGAGTCCAACTGTCTTTCGAGCTTTGCCAGCCAGTTACAAAAAGGGGAAGAGGAAGACCCCAGGTGAATAGGTTTAAGAATTTTCTCGAGAAGGGTTCGGCTTTCTGTGCTACAAAGAAGGGCATAAACAGATGCAAGACCTGCCATCTTATAGGCCATGTGAAGGGAATATGCCCGAGAGGCAATAATAAAGTGGTTTTATCTTATTCCATGTTTATGATAAATGTTTATTTTGCATGCTATAATTGTATTGATCGGAAACATCAATACATGTGTGTTTAATAAACAAAAAGGGTTCCTAGTTATGCCTCTCTTATAGACTAGCTTGTTGATTAACAAGATGATCAAGGTTTCCTGATCATAGACATTGGATGTTGTTAATAACAAGGTCACAACATTAGTTGAATGATGTGATGAACATTCATCCGAAGTATAGCATTACGATCAAAGTCATTATGTTTATATTGCTATAAGACTATATGAAGTAATCTTTATCCTTAGACCATGAGATCATGTTAATTGCTAACACCGAAAGAGTATCTTGATAACATCAAACGTCACACCGTAACAGGGTGACTATAAAGATGGGTTCAGTGCTATGAAGATGTTATGTTGAGGCTCATGGATCAAGAGTGGAATTTGTCAATCCCGGTGACGGATAGATATACTCTGGGCCCTCTCGCTGATATCACATTGAGATAGCTTGCAAGCAAGTGATGTGATCACTAGAATGTTATCTCACGGGAACGATAAAAGAGTGCATGTCGGTAACGAGATCAAACTAGGTATGGAGATACCGATGATCGAATCTCGGACATGTAATATATCGCGAGACAAAGGGATTTAGTTACTAGCATTAAAGGTTCTCACGATCACAGAAGTCATCGTTGAATGTGTAGGAGTCAGTACGGATCTCCAGGTCCCGCTGCTGATTATTGATCGGAGAGGGGTCTCGATCATGTCTGCATTATTCGCGAACCATAGGGTGACACACTTAAGAGTTACCGGACACCATTGGAGCACATATGTTTCAGACGAAAGAATTGCAAAGCGCAGGAATTGTTTCGATAGAAACCGGAAATTGTTTCGGGTGAAATTGCAGAAAGTGGTTCTATATGTGATATTGAAATATTGCAAGGGGTTTTATGTGAATGTTTGTTAATTAAAGTAATTAACAAAATTCTGAATAAAATTAATAAAAGAGTTTTATTAAATGAGATAGCATTAAATTTGGAGAAATTTAATGCATTTAAAGTGGAGACTTTAAAAGGGAATGTGAAGAGGCATTTTAATGTGGAGGGGTTACCACCACATGAATGGAGGAGGTGAAGAGGCACCTCCTCCATGCGCCGGCCATGAAGGAGGGGCACCCCCCCCCTTCCTCCTATAAAAGGCCCCCCTCTTCCTCCTTCATCCACACACCTCCTTGTGAAGGATCTCTCTCCCCCTCTAGAATTATTCCCCCATGGTCTTAGATTAGCGAGATACATGTTCCCGGTGGCATTTCGTCTGGAAGGAGTTGCTGCTTCCGCTGGATCGCTGGAGCGAGGAGGTGGAGGTTGTCTGGTGGCTTGAACGTGTGTGCAAGTACGGATGCGTTGCTAAGTTGCGGCACTCGGACTTCCTCACGATCTTGAGATCGGCAAGTGTACGACTACATCAACCACGAGTTCCTACTCGTTAACAAAACTCGTTGTCTTCGAGGGTAAGTTCTCGATGGATGTATGTCCACCCGTTGCTCTGTTCCTAGTAGATAGATCTTGGCGTGTAGTTCTCATCGTAGGAAATTTTTTGTTTTCTATGCTGCGGACCCAACACCAAAGGGCAGCTGGATGTCCCCTTAATGCTCCCAAACCTAGGTATGAGATGGTACATTCACATAAAAAAATTATTTATAGTCTGTAGATATAAGGTAGTAACCCATGTACTGTTTTTTTACAGGAAGCGCAAGGTAAGAAACAAGACAGCCCACTCAGTGATTTTGCTGCGGGAAGAAAACCAAAACGAGTGGAGTGATGATGTTGGACAAGATTCTGCTGCTGATTGGCCTGACTTCCCTCGGCCCAGAGATGCAGGGTATGTGAAGATAAGAAAATTGGCACCTAGGAAGAGGAAGAAGGCAGGAGATGAAGAAGCCAGTGGACGTGAAGGAAAGAGGAAGAAAGTTGGCACCCAAGCAGAGAAAGAGGGCTAGCAGTGTAGCAGCCTAATGATGTATTGAACTTGAACCTATATATGTAGTTCGGTTAAACTCTGGAGCTGTGTGCGTGGAACTTGTCGGGCAAAAAAATCTTCCTCTCGTACAAGCAGTAAAATGTATCGTGATTTTAGGATTAGATACGGCCGAGGCCACTAGTTGAATCCAAAACTGTGACTGTGCCACTACTATCTGAACAATCGCGATAGCTGAGTGGTTAAATCCTCTCCAAAATCGATGGGTGTTAGTGGCACAGACGTGATTTATTTATAGGCGCTTAATAAATCCCTGCTGTTGGCATTACAGTTATGATAAGTTTCTAGGCTGGAAAACAATTTCTTAAGCTGGCCGCTACACTCCACGAAGCAGCAACTTATTTCAGCTGCTGGACAACGACATGGCAACATAAACTGCAAATGCAACAGATAATGCCCAGATAATGAGGAAATTATGTCCACTATCTGGCCTAATCTTGAGCCCATCTGTCTCACCACCTGCCTGCCCCTGCCTCCCCTACACCTGACGAAGCTCCCAGATCTCTCGCTCCATCGCACGAATCTCCTCTTTCTTGTCCCACACAGCATCACGCAGATCCTGAACAAGCTCTTTGTGAAAACCTGTCAGTGGCTTTTCGATCCACACAAACTTGTCGCAGCCAGTCCCCCTCCCTTCCTACGTAGTAGATCGAAGGAAACAAAAAAAGAATTACATTACGCTTTCCGGATCCGGGTTACCATTGTACCTACAGTAGGAACTTACCGCTCTGATGCTGCAGTTGCTGAATTTTCCTACAGTATTTTCGTCGGTCCACGAAATCCATCTCGGCATATTCTCACCACACAAACACATCATATCGGGGTAGTAATCGTAGGGCGCCCTCCGGTACCTGATGGGGGCACCCGCCTGACGGCATTGAGCCGACCCTGATTCCGCCCGAGACGAACTGCACGAGCTACGAGCCATGAGCGAGGGGGCGAGGGCAGAAGAAAGAGGAGCCTTTGGATGTCAGGGTAGTGGTGAAGCGTGATTTATC
This sequence comes from Avena eriantha, assembly GCA_910589775.1. NCBI lineage: Eukaryota > Viridiplantae > Streptophyta > Magnoliopsida > Poales > Poaceae > Avena > Avena eriantha. The sequence continues at coordinate 502,679,532 of OU342743.1, forward strand.
CCTACTTAATAACTCGGGCAGAATCCTACCATCCACATTCGGCTGACAGGTGGGGGACCTAGCGTGTGGACTTGTCAAAAGAAACTCGCGCCTTCGTGGTTCAATAGCCCTGTTGCGCGCATTGGATGAAATTTTTTGGTACCTTGCCCGCGTACATATCACTGGGAGGTCTTTCTCAGGAACCAGACATGCCTGGCCCACAATCTTACTCCCTCCTAGGAACTTGTCATGGCTCGTGCCGGCAGATCCATCCGCTCCACCGCTTCCGGTAGGGCTCGCCGCGGCGGATCCACCCCAAGATCCTACCGTCGCAGTATCAAATGGCCATGGTTTCTTGAGAGGAGCGACAACGCTACGTATGCGAGCTCGACCCTCCTACCTTTAGAAGGACTGATGCGGCGTCGAGCTCGAGCAGGAGCCGCCAGGCGCGACGGCGCTCGGTCCACGCCAACCCCGTCACCTTTGTCATTGTCGATTCCGATGTGGAGGGCGACGGGGACGAAGCTGTGCAGAACACCATTGTTGCCTCCTTGGCGAAGGGCAAGCCACGGGCGGGAGTGGATGTCGCCGGGAAGGGCACAGCGGTGTCACCAATCGAGGTGGACTCCGACGATAGCCGTGTGATGTGGGTTTAGATGTTGTTTAGGATGGTTGCAATTTCGGTTGTGTTTGATGTGAGTACAATTATTGTAATGTGTTTGTCGAGCTATATTAAGAAATGTGTGCAATAGCAGCTGGTGAGTGCTTCCACTTTAGAAATTGTGTCTGTGACATTTGCATGTTGCATTATCAATGTAGATTACTTGTCAACAATCCAACGAAAATCATTAGATTACAACCATCGGACGGGAGTGGTAGGATGGAAGAGAAGTTGGGATAGTGGCTTCGAGGGGAAGGACACTGGCAGGTGGGCCCTCGAAACACGTGACACTAACATGCGGGAGCGGGAGCACATGGTATTGCCGGTCTGTCCAGAGCAAGCGGACTTTGCAACGTGACAACAGCAAGCTGATTGGACCAATATAATAACTCGTCGAAGTATTAAGGAGTACTAAAAACTACAACTGGGGTACATTCGCACAACACGTAAGCTCTAAGTATGTGAGAAGCATCGCTTAAGTCTAACAGTAACGACAGCACAAGTACTACATTTGTCTGTCGGTCTTCTCGATACAAATGTAGAAATGCATCTGCCTGTTCGGTCAGCACCGACAAGGTACTGAGATGGCACGCATAGGAACGACCTTAGGTCCACATACTCCACCTCACGTGGCGTCGGGCAGCTCGGCGCCTCGGCTAGCACAAGAATGCTATCTGACGACGGTGGCTGGGCGTTCGCCCACATGCGCACCGTGTATAAGGGCCAGGCGCACGAGACCGACCTGACGCATACGACACCCACGACGGTGAGCCCGGCTCTGGTTCCCGGAACACCAGCGGTGATGGTCAGGACGAAAACAGAGCCGTCCCCCCTGGAAAATTAGCAGGCGGCGTGCTGAGTCAGTGAACGGCACCTGCTCTTGGAGAAGTTGGGCTTGCCCGTACGAGATCCTAATCACTTTGATCAAGTGCTCATCTGCAAGGTAGACGACAAGCTCTGCCAGCGGGCCGGTGTAGTTGTAGCCCGCCTCTGTGCAGGCGCACGCGCCATGCGGGCACGCGAGCTCGTGGAGCGGGAGCTCGCGGTAGGAGTAACGGCGAAAGCATCCTGGGTGGAAGCACACGAGTGGGAACACCGCTGCGAAGTTGCACGCGAGGATCTCCAGATTCTTGGGCTCCCACATCTGCCACAACTGAAGTTCGTCGAGAAATCGGAAAAAGGATCAGCAGTTAGATTGGCGAATAGTAGGAATGTGTAGGATAAGTTCAAAATCTTGTAAAATGATTTCTTACCATGAAGGTAGCGATCGGAGAATTGGCGGATGTCGTCGGCTTGCGGCTACGGCAGGATGGAAGTGAAGTGGGGAAAGTGGCTTCGAGGGGAAGGAAGAGAAGTACGGGGAGGAAGAGAAGTAACGGGGACGTGACACTGGGATATGGCCCACTGAACTCATGAGTCGTAACACTCGCAACATGCCAGTTTGTCCAGAGCAAGCATGGCCAATCATGCCGCAGAACAGCCTACTCGAGGATCTCTCTCGCGAAGACCATCCCAATCGTCCAAGCGCCCCAATCGAACGGTATGTAACAATCGTCAAGCAGAACAATTGTGTTATGGCGTGCCTTCTAGAAGACTCGGTCTAACGGTGGATCCATTAGGGGGCAGTGCTAGTTTTAGTATAAAAACAATCATGAAATGACTCAAATGGATCCGTGTGTGGTTTGTGGAAATAACACACATGCAATGACTCTAGTGGTTGATCCATGTGTGGTTTGTGGAAATAACACACATGCAATGACTCTAGTGGTTGATCCATGTGTGGTTTGTGGAAATAACACACATGCAATGACTCTAGTGGTTGATCCATGTGTGGTTTGTGAAAAGAACACACATGCAATGACCACTGGTTGATCCATGTGTGGTTTGTGGAAAAGAACACACAAGCAATGACTCTAGTGGTTGATCCATGTGTGGTTTGTGGAAATAACACACATGCAATGACTCTAGTGGCTGATCCATGTGTGGTTTGTGGAAAAGAACACACATGTAATGACTCTAGTGTTGGTTTTAGTATAAGAACACACATGCAATGACTCTAGTGGTTGATCCATGTGTGGTTTGTGGAAATAACACATATGCAATGACTCTAGTGGTTGATCCATGTGTGGTTTGTGGAAATAACACACATGCAATGACTCTAATGGGTCTGCATGTGTGGTTTGTGGAAAGAACACCCATGCAATGACCACTGGTTGATCCATAAGTTGTTTGTGGAAAAGAACACTCATGCAATGAGTCTGGTTGATCCATGTGTGGTTTGTGGAAAAGAACACACATGCAATGACTCTAGTGTTGGTTTTAGTATAAGAACACACATGCAATGACTCTAGTGGTTGATCCATGTGTGGTTTGTGGAAATAACACATATGCAATGACTCTAGTGGTTGATCCATGTGTGGTTTGTGGAAATAACACACATGCAATGACCCTAATGGGTCCACATGTGTGGTTTGTGGAAAGAACACCCATGCAATAACTACTAGTTGATCCATAAGTTGTTTGTGGAAAAGAACACACATGTAATGAGTCTACTGGATCCATGTGTGGTTTGTGGAAAAGAACACACATGCAATGACTCTAGTGCTGGTTTGTGGTTTTAGTATAAGAACAAACATGCAATGACTCTAGTGGTTGATCCATGTGTGATTTGTGGAAAGAACAAACATGCAATGACCAGTGGTTGATCCATATGTGGTTTGTGGAAAGAACACACATGCAATGACCACTGGTGGATCCATGTGTGGTTTGTTGGAAAGAACACACATGAAATGACTCTAGTGGTTGATCCATGTTTGTTTGTGGAAATAACACACATGCAATGACTCTAGTGGTTGATCCATGTGTGGTTTGTGTAAAGAACACACATGCAATGACCACTGGTGGATCCATGTGTGGTTTGTGGAAAAGAACACACATGCAATGACTCTAGTGGTTGATCCATGTTTGTTTGTGGAAATAACACACATGCAATGACTCTATAGGTTGATCCATGTGTGGTTTGTGGAAAAGAACACACATGCATAGACTCTAGTGCTGGTTTGTGGTTTTAGTATAAGAACAAACATGCAATGACGCTAGTGGTTGATCCATGTGTGGTTTGTGGAAAGAACACACATGCAATGACCACTGGTGGATCCATGTGTGGTTTGTAGAAAAGAACACACATGCAATGACTCTAGTGGTTGATCCATGTGTGGTTTGTGGAAATAACACACATGCAATGACTCTAATGGTTGATCCATGTGTGGTTTGTGAAAAGAACACACATGCAATGACTCTAGTGTTGGTTTTAGTATAATAACACACATGCAATGACTCTAGTGGTTGATCCATGTGTGGTTTGTGGAAATAACACATATGCAATGACTCTAGTTGTTGATCCATCTGTGGTTTGTGGAAATAACACACATGCAATGACTCTAATGGTTGATCCATGTGTGCTTTGTGAAAATAGCACACATGCAATGACTCTAATGGGTCCACATGTATGGTTTGTGGAAAGAACACCCATGCAATGACCACTGGTTGATCAATCAGTTGTTTGTGGAAAAGAACACATATGCAATGACTAGCTGTTGACCATATGTGGTTTCTGGAAAGAACACACATGCAATGACCACTGGTGGATCCATGTGTGGTTTGTGGAAAGAACACACATGCAATGACTCTAGTGGTTGATCCATGTGTGGTTTGTGAAAAGAACACACATGCAATGACTCTAGTATTGGTTTTAGTATAATAACACACATGCAATGACTCTAGTGGTTGATCCATGTGTGGTTTGTGGAAATAACACATATGCAATGACTCTAGTTGTTGATCCATCTGTGGTTTGTGGAAATAACACACATGCAATGACTCTAATGGGTCCACATGTGTGGTTTGTGGAAAGAACACCCATGCAATGACCACTCGTTGATCCATAAGTTGTTTGTGGAAAAGAACACACATGCAATGACTAGTGGTTGACCATATGTGGTTTGTGGAAAGAACACACATGCAATGACCACTAGTGGATCCATGTGTCGTTTCTTAGTATAAGAACAAACATGCAATGACCCTAGTGGTTGATCCATGTGTGGTTTGTAGAAAGAACACACATGCAATGACTCTAGTGGTTGATCCATGTGTGGTTTGTTTAAAGAACACACATGCAATGACTCTAGTGTTGGTTTTAGTATAGGAACACACATGCAATGACTCTAGTGGTTGATCCATGTGTGGTTTGTGGAAAGAACACACATGCAATGACCACTGGTGGATCCATGTTGGTTTTAGTATAAGAACATACATGCAATGACTCTAGTGGTGGATCCATGTGTGGTTTGTGGAAAAGAACACACATGCAATGACTCTAGTGGTTGATCCATGTGTGGTTTGTGAAAAGAACACACATGCAATGACTCTAGTGTTGGTTTTAGTATAAGAACACACATGCAATGACTGCAGTGGTTGATCCATGTGTGTTTGTGGAAATAACACATATGCAATGACTCTAGTGGTTGATGCATGTGTGGTTTGTGGAAATAACACGCATGCAATGACTCTAGTGGGCCCACATGTGTGGTTTGTGGAAAGAACATACATGCACTGACTCTAGTAGTTGATCCATGTGAGGTTTGTGGAAAAGAACACACATGCAATGACCACTGGTGGATCCATGTTTGGTTTGTGGAAAAGAACACACATGCAATGACTCTAGTGGTTGATCCATGTTTGTTTGTGGAAATAACACACATGCAATGACTCTAGTGGTTGATCCATGTGTGGTTTGTGAAAAGAACACACATGCAATGACTCTACTGTTGGTTTTAGTATAAGAACACACGTGCAATGACTCTAGTGGTTGATCCATGTGTGGTTTGTGGAAATAACACACATGCAATAACTCTAGTGGGTCCACATGTGTGGTTTGTGGAAAGAACATACATGTAATTACTCTAGTGATTGATCCATGTGTGGTTTGTGGAAAAGAACACACATGCAATGACCACTGGTGGATCCATGTGTGGTTTGTGGAAAAGAACACACATGCAATGACTCTATTGTTGGTTTTAGTATAAGAAGGCACATGCACTGACTCTAGTGGTTGATCCATGTGTGGTTTGTGGAAATAACACATATGCAATGACTCTAGTGGTTGATCCATGTGTGGTTTGTGGAAAGAACACACATGCAATGACCAGTGGTGGATCCATGTGTGGTTTGTGGAAAAGAACACACATGCAATGACTCTAGTGGTTGATCCATGTTTGTTTCTGGAAATAACACACATGCAATGACTCTAGTGGTTGATCCATGTGTGGTTTGTGGAAAGAACATACATGCAATGACTCTAGTGTTGGTTTGTGGTTTTTGTATAAGAACAAACATGCAATGACTCTAGTGGTTGATCCAAGTGTGGTTTGTGGAAAAGAACACACATGCAATGACCACTGGTGGATCCATGTGTGGTTTGTGGAAAAGAACACACATGCAATGACTCTAGTGGTTGATCCATGTGTGGTTTGTGGAAATAACACACATGCAATGACTCTAGTGGTAGATCCATGTGTGGTTTGTGAAAAGAACACACATGGAATGACTCTAGTGGTTGATCCATGTGTGGTTTGTGAAAAGAACATAGATGCAATGACCACTGGTGGATCCATGTGTGGTTTGTGGAAAATAACACACAAGCAATGACTCTAGTGGTTGATCCATGTGTGGTTTGTGGAAATAACACACATGCAATGACTCTAGTGTTTGATCCATGTGTGGTTTGTGAAAAGAACACACATGCAATGACTCTAGTGTTGGTTTTAGTATAAGAACACACATGCAATGACTCTAGTGGTTGATCCATGTGTGGTTTGTGGCAATAACACATATGCAATGACTCTAATTGTTGATCCATCTGTGGTTTGTGGAAATAACACACATGCAATGACTCTAATGGGTCCACATGTGTGGTTTGTGGAAAGAACACCCATGCAATGACCACTGGTTGATCCATAAGTTGTTTGTGGAAAAGAACACATATGTAATGACTAGTGGTTGACCATATGTGGTTTGTGGAAAGAACACACATGCAATGACCACTAGTGGATCCATGTGTCGTTTGTTAGTATAAGAACAAACATGCAATGACTCTAGTGGTTGATCCATGTGTGGTTTGTGGAAAGAACACACATGCAATGACTCTAGTGGTTGATCCATGTGTGGTTTGTGGAAAGAACACACGTGCAATGACTCTGGTGTTGGTTTAAGTATAGGAACACAAATGCAATGACTCTAGTGGTTGATCCATGTGTGGTTTGTGGAAACAACACCCATGCAATGACCACTGGTTGATCCATAAGTTGTTTGTGGAAAAGAACACATATGCAATGACTAGTGGTTGACCATATGTGGTTTGTGGAAAGAACACACATGCAATGATCACTAGTGGATCCATGTGTCGTTTGTTAGTATAAGAACAAACATGCAATGACTCTAGTGGTTGATCCATGTGTGGTTTGTGGAAAGAACACACATGCAATGACTCTAGTGGTTGATCCATGTGTGGTTTGTGGAAAGAACACACATGCAATGACTCTAGTGTTGGTTTTAGTATAGGAACACAAATGCAATGACTCTAGTGGTTGATCCATGTGTGGTTTGTGGACACAACACACATGCAATGACCACTGGTTGATCCATGTTGGTTTTAGTATAAGAACACACATGCAATGACTCTAGTGGTTGATCCATGTTTGTCTGTGGAAATAACACACATGCAATGACGCTAGTGGTTGATCCATGTGTGGTTTGTGAAAAGAACACACATGCAATGACTCTAGTGTTGGTTTTAGTATAAGAACACACATGCAATGACTGTAGTGGTTGATCCATGTGTGGTTTGTGGAAATAACACATATCCAATGACTCTAGTGGTTGATCCATGCGTGCTTTGTGGAAATAACACGCATGCAATGACTCTAGTGGGTCCACATGTGTGGTTTGTGGATAGAACATACATGCAATGACTCTAGTAGTTGATCCATGTGTGGTTTGTGGAAAAGAACACACATGCAATGACCACTGGTGGATCAATGTGTGGTTTGTGGAAAGAACACCCGTGCAATGACAACTAGTTGATCCATAAGTTGTTTGTGGAAAAGAACACACATGCAATGAGTCTAGTGGATCCATGTGTGGTTTGTGGAAAAGAATACACATGCAATGACCTTAGTGCTGGTTTGTGGTTTTAGTATAAGAACTAACATGCAATGACTCTAGTGGTTGATCCATGTGTGGTTTGTGGAAAAGAACACACATGCAATGACCACTAGTGGATCCATGTGTAGTTTGCTTAAAAGAACACACATGCAATGACTCTAGTGGTTGATCCATGTGTGGTTTGTGGAAATAACACACATGCAATGACTCTAGTGGTTTATCCATGTGTGGTTTGTGAAAAGAACACACATGCAATGACTCTAGTGGTTGATCCATGTGTGGTTTGTGAAAAGAACACAGATGCAATGACCACTGGTGGATCCATGTGTGGTTTGTGGAAAAGAACACACAAGCAATGACTCTAGTGGTTGATCCATGTGTGGTTTGTGGAAATAACACACATGCAATGACTCTAGTGGTTGATCCATGTGTGGTTTGTGAAAAGAACACACATGCAATGACTCTAGTGTTGGTTTTAGTATAAGAACACACATGCAATGACCCTAGTGGTTGATCCATGTGTGGTTTGTGGAAATAACACATATGCAATGACTCTAGTGGTTGATCCATGTGTGGTTTGTGGAAATAACATGCATGCAATGACTCTAGTGGGTCCACATGTGTGGTTTGTGGAAAGAACATACATGCAATGACTCTAGTGGTTGATCCATGTGTGGTTTGTGGAAAAGAACACACATCCAATGACCACTGGTGGATCCATGTTTGGTTTGTGGAAAAGAATACACATGCAATGACTCTAGTGGTTGATCCAAGTTTGTTTGTGGAAATAACACACATGCAATGACTCTAGTGGTTGATCCATGTGTGGTTTGTGAAAAGAACACACATGCAATAACTCTAGTGTTGGTTTTTCGTATAAGAACACACATGCAATGACTCTAGTGGTTGATCCATGTGTGGTTTGTGGAAATAACACACATGCAATAACTCTAGTGGGTCCACATGTGTGGTTTGTGGAAAGAACGTACATGCAATGACTCTAGTGGTTGATCCATGTGTGGTTTGTGGAAAAGAACACACATGGAATGACTCTATTGTTGGTTTTAGTATAAGAACACACATGCAATAACTCTAGTGGTTGATCCATGTGTGGTTTGTGGAAATAACACATATGCAATGACTCTAGTGGTTGATCCATGTGTGGTTTGTGGAAATAACACACATGCAATGACTCTAATGGGTCCACATGTGTGGTTTGTGGAAAGAACACCCATGCAATGACCACTGGTTGATCCCTAAGTTGTTTGTGGAAAAGAACACACATGCAATGAGTCTAGTGGATCCATGTGTGGTGTGTGGAAAAGAATACACATGCAATGACTCTAGTGCTGGTTTGTGGTTTTAGTATAAGAACAAACATGCAATGACTCTAGTGGTTGAACCATGTGTGGTTTGTGGAAAGAACAAACATGCAATGACTAGTGGTCGATCCATATGTGGTTTGTGGAAAGAACGCACATGCAATGACCACTGGTGGATCCATGTGTGGTTTGTTGGAAAGAACACAGATGAAATGACCCTAGTGGTTGATCCATGTTTGTTTGTGGAAATAACACACATGCAATGACTCTAGTGGTTGATCCATGTGTGGTTTGTGGAAAGAACACACATGCAATGACCAGTGGTGGATCCATGTGTGGTTTGTGGAAAAGAACACACATGCAATGACTCTAGTGGTTGATCCATGTTTGTTTCTGGAAATAACACACATGCAATGACTCTAGTGGTTGATCCATGTGTGGTTTGTGGAAAGAACATACATGCAATGACTCTAGTGTTGGTTTGTGGTTTTTGTATAAGAACAAACATGCAATGACTCTAGTGGTTGATCCAAGTGTGGTTTGTGGAAAAGAACACACATGCAATGACCACTGGTGGATCCATGTGTGGTTTGTGGAAAAGAACACACATGCAATGACTCTAGTGGTTGATCCATGTGTGGTTTGTGGAAATAACACACATGCAATGACTCTAGTGGTAGATCCATGTGTGGTTTTGTGAAAAGAACACACATGGAATGACTCTAGTGGTTGATCCATGTGTGGTTTGTGAAAAGAACATAGATGCAATGACCACTGGTGGATCCATGTGTGGTTTGTGGAAAATAACACACAAGCAATGACTCTAGTGGTTGATCCATGTGTGGTTTGTGGAAATAACACACATGCAATGACTCTAGTGTTTGATCCATGTGTGGTTTGTGAAAAGAACACACATGCAATGACTCTAGTGTTGGTTTTAGTATAAGAACACACATGCAATGACTCTAGTGGTTGATCCATGTGTGGTTTGTGGCAATAACACATATGCAATGACTCTAATTGTTGATCCATCTGTGGTTTGTGGAAATAACACACATGCAATGACTCTAATGGGTCCACATGTGTGGTTTGTGGAAAGAACACCCATGCAATGACCACTGGTTGATCCATAAGTTGTTTGTGGAAAAGAACACATATGTAATGACTAGTGGTTGACCATATGTGGTTTGTGGAAAGAACACACATGCAATGACCACTAGTGGATCCATGTGTCGTTTGTTAGTATAAGAACAAACATGCAATGACTCTAGTGGTTGATCCATGTGTGGTTTGTGGAAAGAACACACATGCAATGACTCTAGTGGTTGATCCATGTGTGGTTTGTGGAAAGAACACACGGTGCCAATGACTCTGGTGTTGGTTTAAGTATAGGAACAACAAATGCAATGACTTCTAGTGGTGATCCATGTGTGGTTTGTGGAAACAACACACATGCAATGACCACTGGGTTGATCCATGTTGGTTTTTTAGTATAATAACACACCATGGCAATGACTCTAGTGGTTGATCCATTTTTGTTTGTGGAAATAACACACATGCAATGACGCTAG